>BQNB010131940.1:0-18705 GCA_026074375.1 Tanacetum coccineum | reverse complement strand
CAACGGGCTTGGATTGTAATCTAATATTGTCTGTATTTCGGGCTCAAAGCCCAAGTTAAACCAAGCCCGGCCCATTTAGAAAGCCCAAATGCTAGGCTAGTATAAATACCCCTTCACCACTTGGTGAAGGGTGTTGGTTACATTTTACTTCATTTGTAATCCTCCCACTCTCTCTCTAATCTAATATTCCATCTTTCTCTCTCTACTTTCTCTCTCTAAGATTTCTTCTCATTTTCTAGCAATTTGGTAAAGATTAGTGTTGTGTAATGGATTAAACAAGTGGGATAACAGCTTATCAAAGAGCTTATGGGCTCTTAAGATAAGCCAAAAGCTAGGACTTAAGTTCACTAGCACCAGGGGAAAATAAGCCAAGGACAAGGGCTTAATTTGACAGCTTATTTTAAGCTGTCAAATAAGCTCAAATGAAAAAGAAAAGTTAAAAGAGATCTAGAGTGGCTTAAAGTGAGCTTATGCTCAAACTTTAAGCCCCTAAACACAAAGAAAACAAGCTGATTTTTGAGAATGAAAAATGGGTTTTTTGCTAAAATAAAATTTGACACTTAACTTTTTTTTGACAGCTTTGACTCAACAAAGTCAAATGACTTAAAGAGATTTTGACAGCTTGTTTTAAACACACAAAAACACAACTTTTTAAAACCACAACTCACAATTACAAGAGCTTATGAAATAAGCTCTTGTAGCTTTTTTAAACACCACAGTTTCAAATGGTCACTTAGAAAACCTTGAAAAACATTCTTCAAACTTAAAAAACTTTTAAAAACAGACTTAAATGAGCTTAATACTTAAGCTAAAGTCAACCAAATTGACAACAACCCATACCACTTCCTTTTTGACCCGTTTTCATTGTTAACCCAAACACCCCCTTAATTTGTAAAAATGATTTTTAAACCTATAAAAGCTAAAGTAAACTAAAATTTTTAAAAGACTACTACTACTTAAGCAATGTTAAACAATAAAAAGGTAAAAAGCAAAGCAAATAAGCACTTTTAAAGGAGGATTAAGCTAATGACAGTATTAAGCTATGTTAGACAGTTTTAAGCAAATTGAATAAAAATGAAATGAAAGGTAACTAGAAAGCAAACTTAAGCATTAATGAACACAAATAAGCACAATAGAACATTAATAAGCTAAAAATAAGCCAATAAGCAGTGCTACAGTAACTGAGGTAAAAAGAAAACTTACAGAAGTCCAAATGAATAAGGTTCTAAATCCTAATTCCTAACCCCTAGTCCTTTGTTTCTGAATGTATTTAAACCCAAGGCTCTTCCAGGTTTAGCCTTCTTCATAGCTTATCAAATGACATTTTATGAACTAAACAAAAAGGGCTTTTAAGATAGAATTTTGAATAAACTTGACAATGCTTTTTCATTAAAACTTTAAAAGAGTACAAGGCTATTTTAACAGAAGAAAAACTTACATGAAATTACAATGAGTTTAAAAAACTTTAAAATTACAAATTATCTAAAATCTAAAAAAAACTACTCTCCTGTGTCTTCTGTCTTCTGCCCTTTTATAGCACAAGGTTTGTGCTTCTTGTGTTTGTTATGAGAGTGAAACAAAGATGTAATCCTGGCCTTCAATCTTTCTTGGTGCCCACACAAGTTAATCAACACCCTTGATTCGAATTGGTGGTTTTTTGGATTGCCAAGTTGGCACTTTTGTAGCTGGGAAAGTTTAGTGGAGGAGGGGGGTGATGTTTACCCAAGGTGTAGTTATGGTTGCAGGGTAAAAGGAAGGAAGAAATCCCGTGACCTTTAATGGGGTTTTGAGCTAGGGCGGGAAAATTAGGTTTTAATTGTTGTAGGGGACGTGGTAAAGGTTTGGGGGTTTGACACAATTAGTCCTCCAAGGTGTATATGTTTGTTGCATCACACGTCCTTGTGTTAATGATTTTTTTGGCTTTTGGCAGAAACACCCCTTGAGAGTTATAAGGGTTATTACACCCATGGTCCTTGTTAGTTATAAGTTTAAAGCCTTGGCAGAAATGGCCCTTGTGGTTGATACTTTGGGCATTTGGCAGTTTTGATCCTTCACAAGTTTTTCTTTATAACCTTCATTGAATAAGTTTAGGGACTTGGCAGTTTTAGTCCCTAAACTTATTTTTCTTCACTTTTTGACTTTGGATTTGTCGGGGTTGACTTGGGTTGACTTTTTTAGACTTGGGCTTTGTCTTGACTTTGTCTTTTCCACGCTTTTCCATTCCGTGTCCGGTTTTGTCGTTTTGGCTTTGTTTTTCATCCTTTTCTTAGATATCCGTTCCTGCACAACACAATTAGCAAAACAAGCATATTTTTGGCATTTTAAGTCCGTTTTTGGTTATTTTAGCTCGTTTTTAAAGGTAAAAGGTATGTGTAATTAAACACATACCAAAATCTCCCATACTAAGGTATTGCCGTGTCCTCACGCAATGCTATGAAGTAAGCATTTAGAAAACTAAGAATCTCAATCACCCTCGACTAATAACTTGGAAAAGTAGCTAAGTGTTCATCGAGGAAGTTAAAGACTCATAAGTTTTGAAAATCCCCGTCTTTACCATTTTCTTATATATACACCTATTTCTACACATCTTTTTGTATTTTTCATTTTTCTTTAATCAACTAGAACGTTTTGACTTTCGTTATTTAATAACTTTAAGGGATCATAGAACAAGATGCATTTCGATTCGAGAATGCCCCAAAAAGGATAAATTCATCGTTCCCAACTTTTTACTTATTCCAAACTAAGCTTAAAACGAAATCACTGTTAATTATGAGTTAGGATGCTAACACTACTCATATTTGCAATTTGTAAACTTTTCACTCCCAAAAATTTATATCTTAGGTGTATGTGCTATTTTGAATTTCAACCAGATGGGCATTTCAACCATGGCGACGAACAACGTTTTACTACATTTATGTTTCACGTTCCACCCGAGAAAAGAGTTTGAAGGCGAGATCATCCCATGTAGACTTTCGTCTCTTCACATCCCAACCTGCGGTTAAGTGACCAGGGCTATTGACACCCCACATAGACAATATCGTGGACTCACAGACCTGTAGTTTCAAAACTCTCAGGGTTTCCGTATCACATAGCTTATAAATATAATACCAAAGTTCAAAAGACAATTTGAATTTACCAAAAAGAGATCTTTTTTATTCGCACTTAAAATAAACCATTTATGCAATTTTATCCTCGACTTTTTAGAAGGCTGCAACATCGGTTGTGAGCCGGCAAGATGCAACAAACTTTTATCAGTCTCGGATTATTATTCTTACTATGGGCTTTCTTTAGAAGGCTATAACATCGGTTGTGAGCTGGCAAGATACATCAAACTTTTATCAACCCACAGTTTATATTTATTATATATTTGCATAATAAATATATGTACACTAACTATCCCTAATATATTTGAATTTCCTATCTTTTTCTTTTCTTAACTAACGTGTTTGACTTCCTTTATTTTATCAACACTGGGATCATAGAATGAGAAGCGTCCGTAGAATAATCTACGGACGTCTTGACGGATTAATTCATCGTCCCCTATTTTTCACTAGATCCAAACCAAGCAATTTAAACAAGATCATTTGTCAATATAAGTCTAAATGTTAACACATCATACTTATGACTTTGACTCTTAGACTACCCAACTGATATATGATTTAAATATGTGTACTCATATCCAACTTAACCATATATCAACTATATGACCTTGTAACTTAATTTTAAAGAACGAAATTTTACTGTAAACTTTGTTGCAACATCTCTATCTCTCTCATCATAATCATAAGTCTTAAATCTAGGAATGCTTGCTTAGTTTTTACCACATACCTAGGCTCGCTCCCTAGTAGGATATCACAACCAACGACCGGTGTTCTTAGTTTGAAAACCCACCCCGTTGCTAGCGTAGTGGGAAATCACATCAACACCTTCTTCCTAATATGGCTAAGGATAGGTGTCTTAGTTTGAACCCTCACCTAGACCTCGCTTCCTGGTGAGATATCACAACACACCAAATCCCTAGAAGTAAAGATGTCTTAGTTTGAACCCCCACCTCGTGTTGATCGGAGTGGGATATCACGACACATCTTTTACTTGCTCCATATACTCAAATGCATGCTTCATTGGCATAATTTTAACATTCATGCTTCTTTGGCATTATATCTTTCAAAACCTTGCTTTTAAAGAATCAAGTTACAAATTTGAAGCTTTTTCTAAAAACATCGATTGACTTAGTTGAATTGAAATGAGCACGTATGATTAGGTGGATTAAAAGCTAATGGGAGAAAAAGCCACAAGTTACTCATATAAGCTTTAGAAGAATCTTGCTCAGCACATAAACTTATATTTAACTCTATCACTTCTTGTTCTTCACCTTATTAAAATTCGAAGCAATAGAATTCGTGAAAGCTTAGCCTACAATTGAGGAACTAGCTAGGGCTCAACACGCCCGATCGAGTCAAAAATTATTCTCATTCTACCCATTAGGAAAGTCGAAATTGTGACAAAACACTTATTTTATTTTTGAAAATTTTTAATTTTTTAATTTTTTTGGTATTTTTGCAAAATTTTGGTGGTAAAAACGGGATTACGTGATAACAACAGCTGCAGGCAAAATCAAATTGAAGATCCCTCCCCCCATACTAGAACTAAACATCGTCCTCGATGTTTTGAAAGGGGCACCTACGTAAATCTAAGGCCGTTTATTAAGTGTGCCAAAAGATAAAACGTTAGTCGATTAGATTTGGATACTGGATTCCCAAAATGAAGCTGAGGATGTGAAACTCTTGATAAAAATACAAGCACGAGAGTCTTCACAATCCGGGCAATCCTGGACAATTAACAAAACAAACACGAAACACGGGAATGGAAGAGGCAAACCTCCTCACGTCACACAATTAGAAAAATAGAAAGAAGATAGAAAGATAAGCATGGGGTGCCTCCCACGAAGCGCTTGTTTAAGGTCGCTATGCTTGACCCGTCCCCGAATTCATTGGTTCATGGGGAATGTGTGGAGATCTGGAACTACTAATTGTGGTATGTCCCCTCCAAAGTAGTGTTTAATACGATGTGTTTAATACGATACCATGTTTCACTTTGAAGTTTGCCCGAGTTTTTGAGATAACTCGGACGGAGCCCGTACGGGAAAAGCTTGGGATCTAGTGGAATGGTCACGTCCCACGGTCTTACGCTTGCCTGAGAAAATCTTAATCTAGAATTAAAAAGGGAGGACTCGTCACCGACGTAACAACTCAGCTTTGAACTTTGGAGTCATGGATTCTCTTTGTCTTTTCATTTATAATCATAAGATTCTCATAAGCTTCATCACGGCCTCATTAAGTGTCGTTGAGTTTGAACTTTCCTATGGTCACCAGCGGTTTTCAGATCAAAGTTTGTATGTTTTAAGGCCCAGTAGGCCTTGTGTTCTAACTCAATTGGCAGATGGCAGGCTTTTCCGTAAACCAGCTTATATGGAGTACACCCAATGGGTGTTTTGTAAGCGGTGCGGAAAGCCCATAAAGCATCATCGAGCTTATCTGACCAAGAGGTACGGTTCTCTCCTATTGATCTCTCAAGAATTCTCTTCAAGCCCCGATTGGAAACCTCGACTTGTCCACTTGTTTGTGGATGGTATGCAGTGGAGAGTCGATGGGTAACTCCGTATTTAAGCATGACCTTTGCAAATTGGTCATTGCAAAAATGGGTTCCGCGATCACTTATGATTGCACGAGGGGCACCGAATCTGGCGAAGAGAGATTTAAGAAATTTGCAAACAACTCGGGCGTCATTGGTGGGGAGCGCTTTTGCTTCAACCCATTTTGATAAATAATCAACGGCCACGAGGATGTATTTGTTGCCTTTGGATGATGGGAATGGCCCCATAAAGTCAATGCCCCAGACGTCAAAGATTTCACAAACTTGGATGGAATTTTGTGGCATCTCATCCCGTTGTGAAATTTTTCCTTGACGCTGGCATGAGTTGCAGTTTTTAACCAACTCATGGGCATCTTTGTAGATTGTGGGCCAAAAGAATCCGGAATCGAAGACTTTTCTTGCTGTGTAGTTAGCACCGTGATGTCCACCGGTGGGACCATCGTGGCAAGCCATGAGGATGTCATGGGCTTCTTTGCCAAAAACACAACGTCGAATAACTTGATCCGCACAGATTTTAAACAGAAAGGGATCTTCCCAGAAATAATGCTTCACGTCTTTGAAGAATTTTCTTTTCTGCTGGGTTGACATCCCTTTGATCACGAAATTTCCCGCATGGTAGTTTGCGATGTCAGCAAACCATGGGGTACTAGCATCAAGAACAGCAATCGAACTAAGAGTTTCAAGAGGAAACTTTTCATTTATCTCCTTTGGATCGAGCTCATTCTCGTGAGGATTCTCTAATCGTGATAGATGATCAGCCGCTAGGTTCTCAGCTCCTTTTGTGTCAACTACATCAAAGTCGAACTCTTGAAGGAGCAGAACCCATCGGAGCAATCTCGCCTTAGAATCTTTCTTAGCAAAGAGATACTTGAGGGCGGAATGATCCGTATACACAGTGCATTTGTTCATGACAAGGTAAGATCGGAATTTTTCGAATGCGTACACCACGGCTAACATTTCTTTCTCTGTCGTGGTGTAACGTGATTCCGCCTCATTCATTGTTTTACTTGCATAATGTATAGGCCTGAAATGTTTCTCATGACGTTGCCCCAAGACTGCACCTAAGGCGAAATCGCTTGCATCGCACATAAGTTCAAATGGTTCATTCCAGTCTGGGGCAATCAGGATTGGAGCCTCGGTTAGATTCTTTTTGAGAGTGTTAAATGCTTCAATACACTCTTTGGAGAAATAAAACGGAGTCTCTTTTTCAAGCAAATGGGTCATGGGACGGGCTATTTTTGAGAAATTTTGGATGAATCTTCTATAAAACCCGGCATGCCCAAGAAAACTACGGATTCCTTTTACAGTAGTCGGGTGAGGGAGCTTTGCGATAACGTCAATCTTAGCTCGATCGACCTCAATTCCCGACTTGGAGATTTTATGTCCAAGAACAATGCCTTCCTTAACCATGAAATGGCTTTTCTCCCAGTTTAGAGCTAAATTGGTGTCTTCACACCGCTTAAGCATCTTTTCCAAATGGGTTAGGCATGTAGAGAAAGAACTTCCAAAAACCAAAAAGTCATCCATAAACACTTCCATCGTTTTTTCGATCATGTCGTGGAAGATTGCCGTCATACATCTCTGGAATGTGCCTGGTCCGTATGGGCAAGTAAATGTTGTCTTTTCCTGATCATTTGGGTCGATGGGTATTTGAAAATAACCTGAGAAACCATCGAGAAAACAATAGTATTCGTTTCCCGCAAGCCTCTCGAGCATTTGGTCCATGAATGGTAGTGGAAAGTGGTCTTTTCGGGTGGCGGTCCATGAAATGGTTCGTGTTTGGGAAGTGGTCTTTTCGGGTGGCTTCATTACAACTTTCGGTAGTCTATGTTCCCGCCATCCCGTAACTATATCGAGTTGGGGATAATTCATTTTTACTCTTTCTCAATACGGTTTATTATTAAAACCACCTTTTTCTGTTGGTCCACAGTTGTACCGGGCTTAACAAGGGACTATCCGAGATTGGGTAAATTATCCCTCAGCGTTTAAGAAGTTTTTCAACTTCTTTCTTTTTTTAATGACTATCGTGGGATTTTTGGTTTACCGGTCTCTGATGTTGGACCGTGGTTGTGTAGTCCCTCTTACATTAGAATTTTGTGCGTTTCAAAATTTCCGGGTTAATCCCTTGTGATATCGGAAGAAGTTTCCAAGCGGATGGCTCGCTGGTGGGACTGCAAAACACCTTTATAAGTGCGGCTTTTCCCCGACACTCAAATCTTTAGCAATTATTGACTGGGTAACTTGTTGTTCTTCCAAAAATGCATTTTCATAGGTGGGGGGGGAGGTTTAGTCCTTGCGCTCAACTCGGGTGTTCATCAATTGATGTCCATCGGGTTTGGCTTCACATAATTTAAGTTCTTTTCTAACCTCAAGGATATAATTTGCATGGTTAGGAAGTGGTGATAAGGGCTCACTATTAGGATAGCTTTCGAGGAAGAAGAATGTCCTTCTCAGTCTAACATTCGGCATTCATATCAATTCTGTTTATACGAATAAAAGTAAAAGTATCAGAAGTTTCAGCCTGATTTCTGCTAGAATGAAATCATCTACCTGAATGGAGTGGTGGGCTTGGGAGAAAAGTTTGGTTAGCTATATACTTGGTTCATAATAAAGGAGTGGAATTTCCATTTGGATATTCTGTGTCGAAACCTAAAACATCTCTTGAGAATATTCCATCAAATGCTATATCAATATTAAAAGTCGACCTTGTTGTGTTAAATGATTCAATTGGATTGTAGGAGAAAGAAGTTTTGTATAACCTATTTGAATGTCACGGATTTGTCATCATGTCTTAAGGTCATCTCTTCACCGGTGATACTTCGTACTAAGGTCTTGTTGTTCTTATTATAAAAAAAATGTCTTCACTAAAATCAAACGGGATCTCTAGGGTCGGCATCATATTAATACTACAACAAAATCGGCTGGAAAGTAGAAGGTTCAACTTGCACAAAAAACATTTTCGGATTGCCGGGGGGCGGGTGCGTGTGAGTGGAAGTTTGATTCGGTCGGCTAACTCGTGTATCTTTTTGTATTGGGGAAGTCCTGAGGAGATTGGAGATTAAGCCTTTGCTAAAATTCATAAGTGTGGCATTAGGATTTGGATGCTGGCACCATGAGAGCGGCAAGGGCTAAGATTCATCCAACTCTGGGAATATAGCACGGTATCAGAAATCTACCCGGGTGTCGCCTAATTTTTCTGGGAAATGTCTTTAGGATGCTGCCCCGAGCAATTTTCATCCGGTGTTTTGGTAATTACAAGATCTTGTCTTTTGTTATTCAAAAGCTTTCTGATCATCGGGTTGCAAAACTTAGGCAGTTGCAGGAGAGCATCAGCGAGCTTAGCTCGAAATGGGGAGATAGGGATTCGAAAAAAATTCCATAAAATTATATCGAAGATAAAAGGTGTCTTTTTCGGACATTTTTCCTTGGTTTACCCTAGTTGGTATGTAATATTATAGTTGTTTTTGATCTAGACATGATTCAACCTGGTTCTCAAACTTGGACTATCGTGAGGTTTGGTCGTCTTTGGTACTTTAGTTAGGAATGCACGTTTTGTACTTTGTCACCTCGGCTTCATTTCCACAACCGGAGGTGGAATTTGAGGTCCATCATATGAAACACGCTTCTGGGGGTGGTGGGTTGAATTGCTTTCAATTCACCTTCGGGTTTGCAATGGTTGTTTGCTATGGAAGAGTACCCGGAATTTGAAAGTAGAGAGCTTGGTTGGATAATTTACGATTTTTGTGAGCAAGTGGTTATGTTGGTCATTTGGTTTTGATGTTTTGGCATAACCGATATTACATTGACATAGTCATTTCAAAATCATTACTTTTGATACAACGTGCTTGGATGAGCTGGAAGCTTGGTAAGCTGGGTGTTGATTAACCGGCGGTTAGATACATAGGGGGGGGGGGGGGTGCCCACCATGTTGTTTTTGAACCTGGGTGGGGTCGTTGGAAATTTGACCTGGTTTATAGCTACTTTCCACGGGTTTTCGGTTTTTGGTTTTTTGGTTCAAAACGATTTTGATTGTTTGGCTTGGTGGGGTTGTTTGTGTTGCATGGGAGGGAGGAAAACGGTGTGGTCTGATTTGTTTGCCATCGGTGGCGGTCGGGGGTAACCGGAATTTTCCTTGGTTGAAATTGGCTGCGGGCAGCTCGTGCGAGACGTTTATACCTTGGGATGTTATTCGGTTAATTGTTGCCATCGGTAGTCCGGACAATTACGATTGTAGGGTGGCACGCCACAGCAGGTAACAAAACTTTGCTCAACCGCTTGTACTGGGATAGGGGAGATTGGAACTGGAGATATCCTGCTTGTCGAGAAGTAGAAGCTCTAACCCATTATTTCAATTTGAACATTGGGGAGATACACCAGAAGTGGAAGCGTTTGTACTCACTTTGGCAACAATGGCTCTGCTTCGGGAGTTACGAACTTTGGACTTGCTTTCGATTATGCTTGAGCAATCAGCGGGCCTTTTGTCCAAAAAAGTTACACCGGCGGCGGAGTTAAAAGAGTATTGATCATTAACATTTAAGGCATTGTAAATGATTCAAGTTGGGTGAAGCTTACGAGTATCCCATGATGTGAATCATGCTCGCGAGTAGATCTTTGAATCGAATCCAAGCTCACGTAAAGGATCCTCTCATCAAAACTTTGTTTTGAAAAATTGGTTATTATTTCGTTACCGAAGATAGAGATTTGTCGTTTTTAGTTGGTGGGGAAAGATAAAAACTGGGTTGATGAATTTTGCAAACTAGGTTCATCATGTATGAATTGATCGAGGGGGTTTCTTTTCTCAAGCCATATCCGGGCGGCCCCACGAGAGGAGAAAGGGGGAAAATGCATCATATTATTTGATGTGGTTGGGACATTAGGATATCTCATAGTAGTAGGTGATTTTATTGATGTTAACTTGTTTGTGGGCGTTGTGGGTCTTCTTGGTCATTGTACGAAGTTGCTTGTTGTGGATAGAGTTAGCATACCATGATTGATCTCAAAATATTGCTGTGCTTCAATTTCAGGGACATCAATTGAATCCTCGTATCCCTCGGTGGGAGCTGGAGCAATTATTGCCATAGTACGATTATCAGTCATCGTAAACCTATGGGTAGTTCAACTCAGATTCGGAGAATCCTTGTTGTTGTTTGTAGTTGTTGTTGACGTAGACGACGGCGCTTGAGAACACGAAGTGCGCATGCATCTAAATTAGAAGAACAAGAAGAATATTTTTGAGTTTTTTTAGTTTATTCAAATCTCATTTTTTAAAACGGACAGGAACCTAAAACTAGAACAACTTGAATCCAATTAATCTGAAGAATACTTCACAGGGTTAGCTCCCAAAACAGCTAATACATTAAGGAGTGAGCGGAGAGTAGTAGGAATAGCGCGAAGCTTTTTTCTCCTTTGGGTAGTAGTTCCTTTGGAAACAAACTCCTTATTACACACTTATATTGTTTGTATTTCTTTTTTAGATGAGCCGCACTTCGGTAACGACACATTGGTAAGTTTTAAATCTTGATTTTCGAGTTGGGAAATTTTGTATTGTTCCACAACGTAGGGAACTATTGATAAATTTTGGGTTTATTTTATTTGGTTATATTTTTTTATTATGGGACAAATTTTTTATTTTTTGATTTTTCTTTTGGCTTTTTTGTTTGTTATTATATCTTAAAAAAATTTGAAAAATATTTTTGTACTTTTTATTGTTTTTGTAGAAGGAAATATTCATAGGTTCAAAGACAAACAGTCAAACGTATCGATAATCGTTTCACAGCTTCCCCGGCAGCGGCGCCAAAATTTGACTCGCCAAAACTTACCCTTTAAATCAATATATATAATAATATAAATACGACAAGGATCAGGATCCGCGAGACCAAGAAAACCGGAAGCAGTTGTTTTGTTATGAGTGTTCGGTTCGTTTTTGTCCCAACTGAGGGATAGAGATTGGGATATCGAGACACGAAGGATGATTGGTATTTGAAGGTACAGGGAATGATTTGGGCACTAATAACTGATATAACAAAATAAGCAAAAGCACATAAAATTAAGCAAAGAGATTAAAGCTTAGACGAGAATAAAGCTAGGAATGGCAAAAAAAAAAACACTTTAAAACTTTAATCTAAGACCACCCAAATATGCTCAATAAACTTTAAGGCAAGGTAAAATTAAGCTAAAACTAACTCTACATAAGAAATACAAAAAGCATATAAGCTTAAATTAAACAATGATAAACACAAACCGTTCTAAAAAACAGTACTAACGTTTTAACTACCATACTAAACTTGGAGTTAGTCTATGCTAGGCTATAGTTTAGTACTGTTAGCATTAAGGTTAATTAGTACTGCTTAGGCTAACAAGACTTTAATAGAATTAATAATTAAACAAAACAAGCTAATCAGAGTTCACCTAAACCTTTATAAGCACTTTGGCATAAGCTTAAGCCAACCAGAATAGATTATATGATAAATAACCTAGAAAACTAAAAACTGATGAAAACACTTGAAAATACTTTGAAAAGGAGAAGAATATTGATTAAATATGCTTTACTCCTAATGGACTGTATAGGAAACATGGTTTAATATATCTCTAAAAAAGCTAAGAAAATATTAAATAAGCAAAAAATAATATGCTTAATAAGACTAAAATTGAATCTAACCAAGTTTAACTCTAAAATGAACTACCAAGTATAACTTAGAGGTTAGTACTGCTAGGGTTTAAGTTAGTACTGCTCCTAAAAATCACTTGCAAGTTACTAACTTGGGGAAGTTGTTAGTATGCTTGTTCTAATTTAGCCTGTTTACATTCCTTAATACTCATTTTTATTAAAAAAAAAGGTGTTTATGATAAAAAGAAAACAAAGTAAAAAACTTAGATAAGCAATCATTAATCAAATTAATGAAGCACTTATATAAGTTTGAATTGGTATAGCAAGTATTAAATGTGAAAAACACAGTTGTATTAAATAAACTTGCAGTTCTGCATTAGATAAGTATTGTAAGAAATGTAAAGACTTACAACACCCTTGCTCAAAACAGGGCTAAATCAACAATCTAAATGGGGCTGTAACTCTGTGAAAACAGGATTGTAAGAGTTCATAAGCCCATCCAGGGAACTGGGCTTTTCATCCATTCATAGCTGGAGGTGGATTGAGAGTTGTTTTTATGATTTTCTTTTAAAATACTTAACTTTTTGTTTTACTTGATTAAGGTAGCTTAGAAACTAAAGCTTTTGTACTGATTGCTTTTTGGAACATCAAAAACAATATTTATATAAGAATTAACAACTGGATATTGTAAATTGATGTAAACTCAAATTTGCATTATTAAAACTTTGAAAGTTTTTACAAAGCTGGGAAAGTAAAAGCTTGGTGTTAAATGACTGAAAATTATGCTTAGTTTATTACTAAGATTTACTAGTTGCCTCAAAGGCTTACAAAAAAATGCTTCTATTTATCGCCGTACGGTCTTGGACTTGCTGCTTGTGCTTTATTTGAGATAGAGCAAAAAAACGAAAAAAGTGTGCTTGTTGTGTGAGGTGGAATCCAAAGCATAATCCCCAAGGCCTTTGATTTCATTTGTTGCTTCTTTGGAGTCAATCTTAGCCATTGAAGATACTTGGGAAGGTGAGGGATTGCCAACATGGCTTTTATACAACTTGGGGGGGGGGGGGGGGTTGTGTTGGGTGGATGAATGATTTTAGGCTAGGGAATGAGAAGTGGTTTTGAAGAGGAGAGAAGGTATGGGGCGACATACCAGGTTTGTAACTGGGTTTTGGGCGCGGGGGAGGGAGGAGGAAAAGTAAAGGGGGGGGAAAGAAAGACCCCTCTTTTTGGGGAGAGGGAGTTAGCAGTATTGGTCCCCATGAAGATGTATAACTTAATTGCATTTTCTACTCGGGTGGAACAACCTTTAATCCCTTGTCTTTTTATTCTTTTTGTAATTGCAAACTTTAGCGCTTGGCAGTTTTGACCTATGTCTGAATTTTCTTTATGTGGATGGAATTTAGATCTTTCGACTTTGTCTTGGCCCTTTCCTTCCCGTGCTTGGCTTTGTTGATTTTAGCTTTCTTTTCTGTTTTCTTTTCTTGAATATCCGTTATCCTGCACAATACAAAAAGCAGAACACAAAAATACAAAGTTTTTTGGTAAGTTTTTCGTCTTTTTAAGTATTTTTTAAGTGTACATGGTTTGTGTAATTAAGCAATACCAGTTCCATTCCCTCTTGGTTGATGTATCCTCTTATAATTACTGAAAAGTAAGAAAAGAATTACGACCCGTTAACTCGCCCCGGGTGTTGACCCAGGACCAAGCTCGGGTGTGAGAGTAAGTATGTGAGTATGCGCCGAAGGGGCTATATGTGGGAGCCGAAGAGGCTATAGTAATAAATGTGTGTGTGTGTGTGCAGTAAATGCTGTGCCTTGAATAGTAAATACGGGGGTATTTATACTAGTCGAAACACTGTAGAGATGTACGGTTTCTGGCATGTAGGTGACGACCCCTTCGTCATGTCTCTATCGCCTGTGTCTTAGATGGTGACATCTCTTTAGTTGACGTCATAGTTTATCGTGTAGTCACTATCTTTCTGTGTTTATGGTGACGTTATCTCTTTGATGACGTTATCCTGTAGATCTCTGGAATGAAGTCAGCGCTTTGTTGTTTACTAGGCTGACGTCCTGTACCCGTTTGGAACTTCATGACCCGTTCGGACACTTGTGGCCCTTTCGGACTTGAATAACTTGCTTGGTCTGGAATGATTCGATTGGGCTTGAGTGGTTCGCTTGGGCTTTGTGTGGCCCATTCGGACTTTTAGCCTGTCCGGCATATACGCGGACAGTTAACCTGAGGCAAAGTGGAGAGACACGCTAACCTTCATGGATAAAGCTTTAACATGAGAGTAACTATAGATGAGGCTGAACTGTTAAGTATTAAATTTGAAAGTGAGAGTAATAAATAGGGAAATTTCCCTACTTGCCCCAATAGTACACATACTAGTCACCTTTTGCCCCAAATAATTTATGTTTCCCTAAATGTCTTGGGAGACCCGGGCGACCAAAAAAACTGAGGAGACATTCATGCAAAAAGTGACATGTGTCCTGGAAGACCTAAAAACTTGGGCGACTGAGCCCACTTGGGATACTTGTCAAAATTTGTATGAAAGTCTCTTAAAAAAAATTAAGTCTCCCAAAAAATTGTGGTCTCCTAAGGTATTTTGGGAACAAAAAAGGTTTGAGGCAAACACCACCACCACATATGTACTTATGAGGCAATTAGAGAAATTCCCCTATAATACTTATTTCATTTTTACCCTCATTTTTTTAAGAATATTTACCCCCATTAAAACCCCAACCATTTGCATACCAAAAACCACCCAGATTTGCATACGATGAAACAAATTAAAATCATCCCTATGATTTTGTTCTTCCCATATATAATTAAACCACCAATCACACCTTTATAACCTATGGAAATTTTGTTTGACATAGCCACAACCAAATCTATCCATGTTCAAATCTTCGTCAATCATCAAAGCAAACACAAAATCACAATAGAAGAGTCTACTTTGGTACGGGATTTTGATTTTGGTTTTGCAGCTCGGGCTGCTTCTTCTCGATGACGGTTTTGACCGAGGGCAGCTTGTGCACTTTTTGCGAGCGTGGTGCACTTTTTTGTGACCTTAGTGCTTGAACGAACAGCAGGTAGTGCAGATTGGGATTTTCGAGTTAAGTTAGCACTAGAAGAAATGGGCTCAGATGGAGTTTTAGCAGGTATTGCAGATTGGGTCTAAGTGGTTGAGTAAATGGTTGAGTTATATATCCGGTGGGCGGTGGCCAAATCAATACATGAGAAATTTACAAGATCTTGTTGATTGTTATGTAAATTTTCCATAGTTTATGAAGATTATATATTGGTGATTAATTTGAGATGGGGCTTATCTTTACTGAGATGAGGCTTTATCTTTACTGCTAAAAATTAGGAAAAAATGTTTAAAGTAGTGTTTTGATTTTCCTGAGATGGGGCTTTAATGTTTGACTTTTGTATATATTTTAAACGAGGTGGACCCACAAAATGTCTACGTGGCAGGGATAATGGGTTATCACCCGGTTGACCACCTTGGGAGTAAACTGAGGATAACTTTTTTAAAGTTTAGTAACATAGATAATAAACCCGTATAATTGAGTAACTTATTTGTAACTAAAAAAACTTTAGTGACTTAGGTGAACATTTGACTAAACTTTAGTAACTTTTTTGTGTATTAAAAAAAAAAAAACTCTACAATTTTTAAATTTTAAATAATTTTAACACTATAAATACCCACTCATTTCACCATTTTTATCACACATTCAAACAACAATTCTCTCTACACACATTTAAACCACTATAATCTACACAATGTCTTCCGATCTATTTTTTATACCTCTTCGGACGATGAAGATGAAGTTAATAGCGAGCTTGCTGCGTTTACGGAGGCATGTCAAGCGGTTTATGACGCGTCAAACCCAAAAGTCCATCGAACCCGAGTAGAAAGGGATCATTACGGTGCTCATGATCGTTTAGTAATGGCGTACTTCTCCGAAAACCCACAGTATGACGAAGCAACATTCCGTGATCGTTTCAGGATGAGCCGAAGACTATTTACAAAAATTGTTCGAGAAGTAACCGATGCTTCTCATTTTTTTCAAGAAAGATATGACTGTACGGGACACCGTAGTATTTCAGCATTGATGAAGTGTACTTCCGCAGTTCGTCAATTGGCATACGGATGCGTTCCTGATTCTCTTGATGAATATCTGCAAATGGGTGCGACAACAGCCCGTGATTCTCTCCGAATCTTTTGTAAGGTCATCATGAATTTATATGGTGAAGAGTTTTTGCGCAAGCCGACATATACTGACATGGAAAAACTCTATGCTTATCACGATGAAAAGCATGGGTTTCCTGGGATGTTAGGAAGCATTGATTGTACACATTGGCCGTGGGCGAATTGCCCAGTCGCATTAAGAGCTCAATTTTCTAGGGGTGATCACGGGCCAGATCCATTTATTTTATTCGAAGCGATAGCTTCCAATGATTTATAGATTTGGCATGCGTTCTTTGACATGGATTTATTATTAATGTAATGTTTTTTATTATTAATGTAATGTTTTTTATTATTAATAAATTTTAAATTTGATGTAAAAAAAATTAAAAAAAATGAAGGTCGCCTCATAGTGGCAAAAGGTCGCCTGTAGTTCGTCGGAGAGAGAAAGCTGATGTGACGCCGAAAAATGTAGGTCGGGACCGACTATGATAGTGGGTAGCCTAAGTCTTGAGGTGACCAAGGTAAGGTTCGTGAAAGATGACAAAAATATTCCGTTAAACCAAATACATATAAGTAAAAAGGACTCGCATTCTCAAATAAACTGAACAAGGAAAATACAATACAAATATACAATAACTTTCTAGGAGGTCATCATGCTTGGGCTTACAAGTTTGTAAGGATATTTAATTTTTTTGCCTTCAAATTGTAAAATTATGTGTTATAATAGAAGCACAATTTGAAGAAGCATTCCCAAACACATCTGAACACTTCGTTTTTAGGGTTCAAAAGCTAGAACCACGAATAACATAGCCCAGGTGAAGTATTGATTATGAAGAGCATTGAAGAGGCACCTTTGTGTCATTTCACTATTCACATGACCTTGTCTCATGCACATAATTCACACAGTTACAATGTGTATATTGTGTTTGTAGGCCAGAAAAAGGATAGTGCCTTTGGTTTAGTGAACAAGTTATACTAGTAGGTGACCTAGAATGATTCTAACAAATAACGTTCTAATTCCCTTGGCTTAGTTTGGATAGTGAACTACCACTTATGTAAAATACCGTAAGCAGTAAGTTAGTAAAGTCTCGATGAGCTAGAATCCAATAAGATCACCATTATTGATTTCTAAAATGAATTATAATCAACATAAGGATGCTTTATGCGGATGCGTTTAATTGTGACAGAATTCTACGTGTCTAGGTCTTAGGAAGAAGTAATGCCTAAGTCTTAAGAATGATATGCCGCTTCGAGATAAGTCAGTCATTGCACTAAATGAATAAACCTGCGTTTTAATTAGATTAATCATGGTTAGTACGTTTTCCTTACATTAGGCTTGACCGCTTCTTTATCTTCTGTTTATCAAATTGTATGTGTTAATTGTCATAAAAGTAGTTTAGGAAACCCAAAACTCGTGCCAGTCTCTCAGGCTGAAACCCCCTTTTTTGCATTAGTTTTAAGTTTAACTTAGATAACTAAAATATTGATAGAATTAGGAATTGACACTCTCGCTCTTAGTGATCGAACTCTACTTACCAACGAAGCTACATCTGATCGGGTACACTGCCCGTTAAAGTGTTGTTTTTAGGTATAGTCGGCATAAAATAAATAGTAAAACTTGATACATAAAATACCTACTCGCAACAACACATCACTAGTAAATTCTTATTGTAACTTATATGTGTTGAACGATCAAAGTAACATTTTATACATAAGATTCAAAGTGTGAGGGGCTACGGATCTTTTATGTCTTCATAAAGCTTCGCCTCTAGTGGTGGTGGTGGTGAACGTGGGGTGGTTGTAAGTAGGGGTGAGCATATGTCTAAGACCGGACCGGACCGGACCGGCTAAGACCGGACCGGACCGAGTACCGAAATGGTCCATAATGCCGGACTATGGACCGGACCAAAATGGTACGGTCCGGTCCGGGTCGGTCCGGTTCGGTCCTACACGGCATTATCATCGGGTTTTTGGTCGGACCGGACCGGACCGACCGAACTGAGGACCGAATTGGTCCAAAATACCGGACCGCGAACCAGACCAAAATACCTTCGGTCCGGTCTGGTCGTTCCGGTTCGGTCCGGTCCGGTCAACGATCCGATATGCTCACCCCTAGTTGTAAGTATAAAAGTGTGTTATGCGATTTTATGTTTGTGAGGATAAAAGTGTGTAATATGTTTGTGAGGATAAGAGTTAACTAGGTCTGTTTTATAGTAAAAAAACGTAGCGACAACCTACATCAACTACATGTCAT
>BQNB010131939.1:0-18705 GCA_026074375.1 Tanacetum coccineum | reverse complement strand
ATGATGAATGAAATAATGAAAAATAAAAAATATAATAATAATAAAGCTGTAGGCTGATAAAAGTTTACTACCTCTTGCCGACTCACAACCGATGTGGTAGTCTTCTAAAGAAAGCCCACAGTAAGAATAAAAATCCGAGACTGATAAAAGTTTGATGCATCTTGCCGGCTCACAACCGATGTTGCAGCCTTCTAAAAGGTCGAGGAAATTACCGAGGTCGAAATATGTTTGCTGCATCTTGCCGGCTCACAACCGATGTTGCAGCCTTCTAAAGGACCGAGGTTTAATAATGTTGCAAAAAAAAAAAGTATAAAGCCAAATTTCAACTCTGGGTTATCTAAATAAAGCCTCCGTCTCTGGACTCATAGTTAAGTTGTTGCAGATGAAATAAAAAGGATAACCCCTAAATCATGTGAATTTAAAACCTTAATGTGGACCTTATTCTCACCATATCTTCTCTTTAGGAAAGGATTTCAAACTAATTGTGGTCTAAACCGGGCACCTTTATGATAATAAGGACATAATTTATTTGTCGCCAATAATAATAAAATCCTTAGAGGAAATTAGGAATAAGGGAGCGAAAAGTAGCTGCGTTTACACAATTAGGATTTATGAGTAGTGTTAGCATCTTATCTTATATTTGGTTGTGATTTCGTTTTAAGCTTAGTTTGGGGATTGCGAAAAATCAAGAATGATGAACTCGTATTCTTAAAGCCTTTTAAATAAATTGTATAAAAAATTTTATCCTAATTTTTTGTTAATTAATAAGTGGTTAAAACGGGGGTGCTTGCGAATTAAATGATTTTTGAACCTTTTAATGGATCTTTTCTGTTCTTGTTTGATTGTGAGGGGTCATAAATTAAGAGGGGATAAAATTATTTATTTCCGGGTTTGTTTTATTAACATTGCGTGTGGGACCAACAATGGCTTAGTGTGGGGGAATCTGATGTGCGCTAAAATACACATCGTTTATACCCCGTAAAACACTATAAATTGGACTAAAAATACTAAAATATGCTTAATTATCTTGCAAATATGTTTGTTTGGTATTTTTTTTATGTCTTGCAGGAAAAAAGGATTGAAAACGGTGCAAAAACGGGTATTTACGGGTTCATCGCGATCAAGAGTGCTTATTATTCAAAATCAAAACAAAGTCGTGAAAAATCCCCGAGTAGGCCATTAGAAAGAACACAGAAAAACGAGTCCAACGGTGCCCTCGGATCTTATTGGGCCAACCCGTGACCTACTTAATGGGCCGGGCCAGCCCAAACAAGCAAAAGCCAAAAAAATAATAATAATAAATTGGATTAATAATTAAAGGTGGATTGTGTCATGCTAACGTCATCAACATGTGACTTAAAATTAAATCACCTCCCTCACGTGAGGGAGCACTTACCATGGATGGGCTAGTTACAAGTTGACATGTGGCTTGGCAAAATTACTTCTCAATTCAAATGTATAACAATGAATCAAACGGACGTAAATGCAGCGTCCCATTTAAGCAAAATTGATGTCCACATGGCGCAAATGGAACAGTTGGATCCACTTTTGCATACCCACGATCCGAGGGATGCATTTTAATGACCTATGATTGGCTCTAACTTTGAGATGGCGGTTGGCAAATATTTACAAAAGTGCTCCCTCTTGTGGCTATAAATTCTACTCCACCCCTCATTTGTTTTTTTTCAGTTAGTTTTTAGGAATAGAATAATTTTAGATTAGCTTTTTGTGTAAATGTAGTTTTATTATTGTATTTTTGCTTATTTACTTTTCTTTATTTTTCGTTTGCTTATTCCTTTTCCATAGCTTATTCGAATTTTGGATTATAGGGTAGGTCTCGTTTAAAATGATTATTGGTTACTTGTAGTTATAAGAAGTTATTGTTAGCTTATAGTTATAGTAGCTTATTTTGGCTTCGTAGCGTATCATGTTAGCTTATTTCTTAAGTCTTAAAAATCGTTCACAATTTCTAGTCAAAATATTATCGCATGCATCTGATTGAGAATACTTGTGCCTGCGTTTGGTTTGCATTCATTTGGGTCAATTTTGTTTGAATCACTAGTTAGGACCTCTATTTGTAGTTGGGCCTCATTTAGTTTCTTTTTGGGCCTCGTTTGATTTGATCTTAATTGGGCCTCAATGTTTGATTCATGTAGGATAGAAGTAGCAGATTATAGGTTTACAATTGTAGACTTTATTCACTGTTAACATTCTATTATTTGTATTTTGTTATTTTGGTACCGATCATCTCATGAGGCGTGGAGCTTAAGGGTTAAATAAGCTAGATAGAATTTGATTATTTTCTTTAGCTTATTTAATCGGGTGGTTTTCGTTTTATTGCGGGTCTTCAATTTGGTCCTATTTTCTATTATTTTTCAATTAATTAGTGTATTTAATTTGTCGTTTTATAAAATGTTTTCTTATTTGATAATTGCCATGCGTAGTGAGTAAATAACTTGTGTTTGCTAAGTGATTAGTGATTTAGAATTTAAGTGCGGTTTTAAAAAGGTTTAAAAAATTAATAGTCAATTTACATACCGTCATTTACTTTTAATGCAATTTAAATATTTGTCGTTTATTTTATAAAGCATTTTACTTTACTTGTCATTTAATTTCTTGAAACTTGTTTTCTAAGGATTTTAATTCGTTAAACCTAAGCCCGCACTTAAGGAACATTTCACGTCACTTAGCAAACATTTTTGTCATTTATATCTTTTAGATCAATTTTAGTATAACCTTGTAGTTTTAAATCTTAGAATTAATATTAGTTTGATTTTTAGTTAAAAAAATAGTTTAAAACCAAAACCAAAAACTTTTATGATAATCAAGCTCGATTTACAACTTGAGCGTAGATTTCCATTCACCTCTCGCCGAGGAAAATGATACCCGTGTTGATTACTTTTTATTCTTTCTTAAGAATAATTTGTATGATACTTAGCTTACATATACATATATGTATTATATATATATATATATATATCGGAGGGTTTTTGATAACATCAGACCTTCACTATAGTAGGAAATGCGTACCCTTTAACTAGGATTACCACAACTGCTGAAGTGCCCTTTAGGAAACCAACTGCTCTAGAAACTGATACACCTAAGTCTGCAGTAACATTGGTTTACTCAAGGAAACCTAGGAAATCCAAAACTAATGTTCTTGTTAGCAAACCTAAGATTATTAAATCTATATCTGCTAATAACAAGGAACCCAGTAAATCTTGGGGATCTATAGTTTCCGATGTTCCATCTTCCTCTCTTGATGAATGCAGGTCGTCCAAATTGTTCTCTGGTATTTGGACTCTGGCTGCTCCAAGCATATGACTGGAGATCGCTCTCAGCTCACCAATTTCGTCAATAAATTTTTGGGTACAGTAAAATTCAGAAATGATCACGTTGCAAAGATAATAGGATATGGTGATTATCAGAATGGGAATGTTACAATCTCAAGGGTTTACTACGTGGAAGGACTTGGACACAACTTATTCTTCGTTAGGCAATTATGTGATTTGAACCTTGAAGTTGCTTTTCGTCAACACACCTGCTTCATTTGTAATCTATAAAGTGTTGATCTATTGACTAGATCTCGAGGCAACAAACTGTATATACCGTCTCTTGGATATATGATGGCGCCCTCTCATATATGTCTCTTGTTAAAGGCCTCAAAGACTAAGTCATGGCTATGACACCTGTTAGGAATTATTGTAAACAAACTTAAGTCTGGTAGTTATAGAGTTAAGTCTGGTAGACATAGTTAAGTCTGCCAGTACTAAGTTAAGTCTGTTAGTACTGGTCTTGTCTAGTTAAGTCTGTTTATGTAACAGGATAGTTATCTTAGAGATATCTTAGGAAAGGATATGCATTATCCTTTCACACGTTTGTAAAGCCCATTAGGGTTTCCTTGGTGTATAAAAGGAACCCTACGGCATAATGTTTTAAAAAGACATATATAGAACCCTAATAGAAATCAATAGCGAATAGAAAAGTATTACATTGTGTTCTTCTTAGTACTTGTGTTAAGATTCCACATTAGCACATAGTATTCATAGTTATTGTCTCTCATATAGTTGATTTGGATTTATTCAAGTTAGCTATTGTCTTACAAAAGGCTAAACAGATCCAAGACTTTGGACCTACAAGTGGTATCAGAGCCTCTAGAGGGACTCTGAGTAAGAAGAATCACAAGAACCACAAACAATCACTTTCAGATCTAGAAAAATGTCTCAACCTGCTAATGATGTTTTCTCTCAACATCTTAGTGATGATGAAGCATCATTCCATGAAGATGCATCAGAAAATGGTACTGCATCCAATAAACCAAAACAACAACAACAACAACTCATTCCTACAACAACCACTATCTCAAATATCAAACTCCCAATTCTGAAGAAGGAGGAGTATGATATATGGGCCATGGAGATGGAGCATTACCTTGAATATATTGACAATGATGTTTGGAAGGTAATTCAGAATGGAAATTCTAAGAAGAGAATTTCAACTGGAAAAGATGGTGTTATTAGAGTACTTCCACCAGTATCTGCTGCAGAAATTCATGCGGTTGAAAAGGAAAGGAAGGCAAGAACCATCTTACTTATGGCCATTCCCAAGGAACATCTGAGAAGATTTCATGGAATGGACGATGCAAAAGAAATTTGGGAAGCCATAAGGACTAGGTTTGGTGGTAATGCAAATTCAAAGAAGATGCAGAAAGCTGTTTTAAAACAACAGTTTGAAGCATTTACTATATCAAGTTCAGAAGGGTTAGAAAAGGGATATGACAGATTCCAACAACTACTCTCACAGTTGGAAGCTCATGGTGCTGAAGTATCAACTGAGGATGCAAATCACAAGTTTCTCAGATCTTTGCCCCCAGCTTGGTCAAATCTGGCAATGACAATGAGAACCAAACCAGATGTTGACACTTTATCCATTGATGACTTGTATAATAACCTTAGGGTCTTTGAGCAGGAACTCACAAGTACCTCAAAATCATCTGCAAGTGCTCAAAATGTTGCTTTTGTTTCACACAGCAAGAGCAGCACTAACAAGGTTAAGTCTGGTCATACTGGTGCCTACAGTACTTATACTCCTTCTACTTCTTCAAACAATATTCCAGAAAGAGAAGTTCCTGCTGGTTTTGCTGATGAAGTTATTTATTCACTCTTTGTCAAACAATCAGAAGATTTGGACTTGCTTCATGAAGACCTAGAACAGATTGATGATTTGGACATTGAAGAGATGGACATAAACTGGCAGATAGCAATGATTGCTATTCGAATGAAGAAGTTTTACAAGAAAACTGGAAGGAGAGTCCGGATTGATGGAAACAAACCTGTTGGTTTTGACAAAAAGAAGCTTGAATGTTTCAAATGTCACAACACTGGTCATTTTGCTAGGGAATGTACATCCAAGGGGACAAATGATGGAAAGAAGAGAGACTCGTTTTATCAAGATCAAGGAGCTGGAAAGAAAGAGCAGAATCAGAACTGTTTGCTGACTATGGATGATGGTGTTGTCAATTGGGGAGAACATACAGTAGAAGAAGTAGACACAAGATGATGTAAGATTATGTTTGGGCGATGATCTCAAGAAAGCTCAAGATCACTGTCAAAGACAAGCGTAAGATGAATCAAAAGATTTCTATCACAAATGTACAAGAGATCAAATGCCTACGAGCTAAAGACTGAAGTGATTAAAGTTTGGTATTTTCAGGGGTGACCTCCCTTAGGGGGAGATTGTTAGATATTAGAAAAAGACTCGGTCACCCCGTGTATTTTACTGTTTATTATAGCTCGTAGTTTAATAGTTAATAGTACGTTTTTTGGTTTTAAGTCGGGTACGAATACCCGGTATATTGTAAGTACTATATATAGCCTCTTCCAACTTTGGAAGAGGCAAGCTAGTCATAAATTCATTTACAAAGAAAACACTTTCTCTCTCTAGAATATATTCTCTCTAGTGTTTCTCTCTCTAGAAACTAGCCAGATCCAAGAATCGACCCCGTGTTATGATATAGGATATACCACAATTGGTATCAGAGCTAATGGGATGATTAGATCGTGTGTATGTGCGATTTCTTGCTTGATTTAGATCAAAAAGTGTACCTTTGAAGTGTTCTAGCTCGTTTTTTTAAGATCTCCGAATTTTGTTGTTGGTAATGATAAAGTTTGGGTGTTTCTAGTTGCTATTACCTTGTGGTACTGTGTTGTGCAAAAGAAATCAAGCAAAATCGTTCAAAAGGGTGATTTATAGGTGATTTTGTGTGAAAAACGTCGTTGTTCTTCGTGGAGAGTTGCCAGAATTTCTTCACGGCGGTTTGCTGAAAAATATTATTTTATTAAGTAGGTTACCAACCCTCTGACACACGGCGGGTTGCTTAGGTGGCGAGTTGCTCAAGCGGCGAGTTGTTACTAAGCAGCGGTTTGCTTACCAGCGGTTTGAACAGGTTATAAAATTGTTAAATAAAATAAAGTTGCTTTAAGAGTTTTTTTGCGATTCTTATTAAATCACATCGTAGAGATTCCTTCTGGTGAAAGAAGTACACAATCAAGGTTTTGTCAGTGTTGTTGGGGAAATAGACTCCTGGACCATGGTCGGCTCGCATACCGATGTGGCAGTTGTTAAAAACTACAGGACAAGAAATTGGCTAATAATAATAATATATGTAAATAAACCGAACCGAATATAACAACTTCTGGATCATGGTCGGCTCGCATACCGATGTGACAGTCGTTTAAAGGGTGGAGGTAATAATAATAAAACTGTGGGCTGATAAAAGTTTACTGCATCTTGCCGGCTCACAACCGATGTTGCAGTCTTCAAAATAAGGCACATAGTTATAATAATCCGAGACTGATAAAAGTTTGCTGCATCTTGCCGGCTCACAACCGATGTTGCAGCCTTCTAAAAGGTCGAGGAAATTACCGAGGTCGAAATATGTTTGCTGCATCTTGCCGGCTCACAACCGATGTTGCAGCCTTCTAAAGGACCGAGGTTTAATAATGTTGCAATAATAATAAGTATAAAGCCAAATTTCGACTCCGGGGTTATCTAAATAAAGCCTCCGTCTCTGGACTCGTAGTTGAGTTGTTGCGGATGAAATAAAAAGGATAACCCCTAAATCATGTGAAATTAGAACCTTAATGTGGACCTTATTCTCACCATATCGTCTCTTTAGGAAAGGATTTCAAACTAATTATGGTCTAAACCGGGCACCTTTATGATAATAAGGACATAATTTATTTGTCACCAGTAATAAAAAATCCTTAGAGGAAATTAGGAATAATGGGAGAGAAAAGTTAAAGTTTAAACTTACACAATTAACATTTATGAGTAGTGTTAGCATCTAATCTTATATTTAACTATGATTTCGTTTTAAGCTTAGTTTGGGGATTGTGAAAAATCAAGGATGACGAACTCCCGTTCTTAAAGCCTTTTAAATAATGTTATTTAATTCTTATCTTAGTTTTTATTATTATTAAATAAGTGGTTAAAACGGGGGCGCTTTCGAAATAAATGATTTTTGAACCTTCTTAATGGACCTTTTCTGTTCTTGTTTGATTGTGAGGGGTCATAATTTAAAAGGGGATTTAATTATTTATTTTCGGACGTGTTATATTTACATTGCGTGTGGGACCAGCAATGGTTTAGTGTGGGGGAATTTTGATATGTGCTAAAACACACATCATTTGTACCTCGGAAAATGCTAATAAATGGACTAAAACACTAAAATATGGATAAATATGTTGCAAATATGTTTGTATTGTGTTTTTATGTCTTACAGGTACAAAGGATTGAAAACAAAGCAAAAACGGTAATTTTCGGGTGACTTTCGACGACGTTTTCACGTTTATCGAGGTCGAAACGAAGTCGTTAATTTTCCTCGATCACACCATTGGAAAGAGCACGAAATTACGAGTCCAACGGTACCGGCCTTTCATATTTGAACCTTTAATACTGGTATAAATAAACCTGGCCAATAAAAGGTTATATATTAATTTTTGTATGATATTAATGAACCCATTGCTAGCGCAGTTGGTTTCTTGTGGTAGCTTAAGACTCTATCATAGAGGTCTTGGGTTCGAAACGCAGGAGGGTTATAATCCCTTCCACGTCACGTCAGCTGCCACGCTGGTTGACACGTGGCATGCCACATGGCGGACCCAGACCCGACATGATCCAGACCCGAACTGACCCGGCCCAGACCCAACCATGACTCACCGGTTGACTGGCGGTCAATCGCCGTTGACCGATGGTCCGGTGGTGGTCCGACTGTGGTCCGCCACCGTTGACTGCCGCCGTTGACCACCGTTGACCGGTGGTAGTCTGGTGACGGTGTCGGAACAATAATTACACCACGTGGCACCACTCAGGTGGTGACACGTGGCATTCTAATGATTGGAGTACGAGGTACTGTGCAGGTATACGAGGTACTATAGCAATACGAGGTTGATTGGTACGAGGTTTCTAGAAGCACACGTGGCAGCATCTCATTGGTGGATCCAGCTGGCGGTTACGAGGTATAATCATTGGCGTATTAATAACGCGTTGGGACGAAATGACGAAAATGCCCCTCACCTTTGCACTATAACGCATCAGAATGGCCTGAAAAGACGAAAATGCCCCTCCCACTTGGAGGCTATATAAGAACAGACGCATCTCATTTTTGAGAAGTTAGTTTTTAAGTTTATTTTTTTTATAGTAGTAGGTGTAGATTTAGGAGTAGTGTAGTATAATTTTTAGCTTATTGTAAAAGCTTTTATAGCTTATTTAGCTTATTGTAATGAAGATTTTGAGCTTATTAATGAAGATGTTTAAGGTTTGTTTTTATGAAATGCTTATTATTTCTTAATGCTTATTTTCTTTTTATGCTTATTCTTCTTCTACTCTTTCTTTTCTTTTGCTTATATCCAAATAAGCTCATGCTTATAGCTTATTTTTGGATCCCATCTCTTAAGCTTATATTCTAATAAGCTACTTCCATAGCTTATTTAGACTAGCTTATTTTATATTGTTTTCGATTTAGAGCTTTTCGAGTGAGCTTATTTTAGCTTATTTTTCGATTGCTTATTTTTATTCAAGCTTATTTTTTTCTTTATATAGATCTAATCCTTAATCATACCCGATCCGAGTTCACTTGATTGAACACCTTAGTTTCGGGTGGATTAGATCTAAAAATAATAGATCTTATATTTTTAGCTTATTTTCTAGCATAAAGTTTAGATTTTTGTTTGATTAGCTTATTAAGATTATTTGTTTCACATAAGCTTTTAATGATCTCATTTTTCGTTGCTTATTAAAGTTTGGCTTAATCATTCTAGGTAGAGTATAGTCTTAGCTCATTTAAAAGTTTTATGTCAATCAAAATAGTTTTAAAAATTTGTTGTTTCATAGTTTTGGAAATTAGAATGTCAAAACTGCTAGCTATTCGGAAATAAGAATTCACGACTCAAAATCATCGATCCCTGTAGTTATTAAAGAGTGGTTTAGCTAGTAGTTATTAGTCAAATTGCAAATGTGTAATAGTGATAACTGTTTTTATTCAACACTTTATGTTTTGTTGCTTTTAGTACCGGTATACTCATGAGGCGCGGAGCTTAAGGGTATATTTAGCTAGACCGAATTTAATTATTTGCTTTAGCTAAATAAACCGGGTGGTATTCGTTTCATTTGCGGCTCTTCAGTTCGGGTTCTATTTTCTAATCTCTTTTCAATACTTAGAATAGTTTTATTTTATCATTCCATTATATATTTGCGTATTTGATTTTTGCCATGCTTAGTGTAGATTTATTTTTGTCGTTAAATGCTATGTTTGTTAAATTGAATTTCATTATGAGTAGTGAGTAAATAACTTGTGTTTGCTAAATGATTAGTGATTTGGAATTTAAGTGCGGTTTTAAAAAGGTTTAAAAAATTAATAGTCATTAGAATTTGCAATTTAAATACTTGTCATTTATTTTAAAAATCATTTTACTTTACTTGTCATTTAATTTCTTACCATCATTTACTTTTAATGCAATTTAAATACTTGTCATTTATTTTAAAAAGCATTTTACTTTACTTGTCATTTAATTTCAGCATATTTGTCATTTTTATCAATTTTAGTATAATCTTTTAGTTTTTAATCTTAGAATTAATATTAGTTTAATTCTTAGTATAAAAATAGTTTAAAACCAAAACCAAAAACTTTTATGACAATCAAGCTCGATTTACAACTTGAACGTAGATTTCCATTCACCTCTCACCGAGGAAAACGATACCCGTGTTGATTACTTTTTATTCTTTCCTAAGAATAATTTGTATGATACTTTGCTTGCGTATAAGTATATGTTTTATAAATATATATATTATATCTGAGGGTTTATTTAAAAATTTTCAAAAATAAAATAAGTGTTTTTGTCACAATTTTGACTTTCTTGCTGGGTAGAATAAGAGTAAATTTTGACCCGATCGAGCGTGTTGAGCTCTAGCTTGTTCCTTAACTTTTAGGCTAAGCGTTCGCGAGAATTCGCGAAGAATGAAAAATGATAGAGTTAATTATGAGTTGGATGCTAAGCAAGGATTAGTTGGAAATCTTAAGAGCTCATGTATGTAACTTGTTGCTTTTTCTCCCATAAGCTCTTAACCGGAATAATAATACATGTTGTTTTGGAAATTAAACTTAAATCAACAATTTTTATGTAATATATAGCAAAAATTTTAGTCTTAGTTCAAATTTATACTTGAATTTTTCAAAAAGAAGTCTTCCTATATAAAAAAAATGATGAATAAAATAATGAAAAATAAAAATATATAATAATAATAAAAGCTGTGGGCTGATAAAAGTTTACTACCTCTTGCCGGCTCACAACCGATGTGGTAGTCTTCTAAAAGAAAGCCCATAGTAAGAATAAAAATCCGAGACTGATAAAAGTTTGCTGCATCTTGCCGGCTCAAAACCGATGTTGCAGCCTTCTAAAAGGTCGAGGGTTACAATTGCGTAAATGTTTAATATTAAGTTTAAATTAATAAATTGACTTCTTTTTGTTAAATTCAAATATGCTTTTGAACTTTGACTATTCTATTTTATAAGCTTTGAAAAGTCAGGAAACTTGAGAGTTTTTAAAACCTAAGGTCCGTGAGTCCCGATACTAGTCTTTGTGGGGTGTCAAAAGCCTGGTCACTTAGCCGCAAGGTTGGGATGTGCCGAGACGAAAGTCACTACATGGGATGATCTCCCCTTCAAACTCATTATCCTTGGGTGGAACGTGAAGCATAGTATTTTGTAAAACGTTGATCCATGGTTAAAATTCAAAATAGCACACTCACCTAAGATATAATAATTGTCGGGAGTGAAAAGTTCACAAGTTGCAAATATGAGTAGTATTAGCATCTTTACTGATATTTAGCTATGATTTCGTTTTAAGCTTGGTTTGGAGCAAGTGAAAAGCCGGGGACGATGAATTTTTCCTTTTGGGGGCATTCTCGGATCGAAATGCATCTTGTTCTATGATCCCTAACAATTATGGAAATAACGAAAGTTGAAATATTCAAAGTTTACTTAAAAAAAAAAAAAAAAATTAAAAATGGGAAAATGGGGTGTTTTATAACTTGTGATTTCTAAACTCTCTCCACAAAAGTCTTTGCTACTTTTTAAAGATTTAGTTTGGGGAAGTTTTGAGGTATTTGATTTTAAAGCATATAATATTGCGTGAGGACACGCAATCGCTTAGTCTGGAGAATTTTGATATGTGTGAAAACACATATCCGTTGTATATCAAAAATGACCCATAAAAGACAAAATTGTGCTTTAAATGCTTGTATATTGCTTGTTTTGTCTTTGTGATTATGTAGGTATGGACCTTGTAAGTGTGAAAACTGCAATAACCCCAATGGAGACCAAGATGGCTATTGACAATGATGAGGATCGCTGTTAAGTGGATGTACCTGTATACAGATCCCATGATTGTGTTTCTTATGTATTTAAACTGCCTCTAGGCCTGATATTAATGTTTGAGTATGTGCTTTTTCTCGTTTTCAGGTTACTCCCAAGACTTCACACCTTAATGCTGTGAAGAGAAAGAATCTTTAAGTACCTTAAGGGCAAACCCAATTTGGGCTTATGGTATCCTAGAGAATCATCTTTTGACCTAGAAGCCTACTCAGATAGTGACTATGCTGGGGCAAACCTTGAAAAGGAAAACCTATAAAACCCGGTGGTTGTCAATTTCTTAGAAGCAGATTAATTTCATGGCAATGCAAGAAACAAACAATAGTGGCTACCTCTACAACAGAAGCTGAATATGTAGCTGCTGCAAGTTGCTGTGGACAAGTATTGTGGATTCAGAATCAAATGTTGGACTATGGTTTCAACTTCATGAATACCAAAATTCACATTGATAATGAAAGCACAACTCTGCATGTGAAGAATCCTGTATATCACTCCAAGACAAAGCACATAGAGATCCGACACCATTTTATAAGAGATTCTTATGAGAAGAAGCTCATTAGGGTGGAGAAGATCCACACAGACTTTAATGTAGCTGACCTATTGACCAAAGCTTTTGATAGACCAAGGTTTAATTTCTTAGTGGTTAATATTAGTATGATAAATCCATAGCTACATTTAAGGGGATGATTAAATGGAATAGTTTCAACCTTGTAATATAGTTAGTTAGAATTACTTATGATAGGTTATCTTATTTTTAGTAGTTATTAACAAATAAGATATGTACCATAGTGTTTTTTGAATAGTTTTGTTGTATATTTTGGTGTGGCTTACCATTTTCAGGTTTATACTGGGATTGCGTTGGGTGCATGTTTAGAGTTGATCTAAAAGTTGTGCAAAAGTTAATTTTGGTATTGTCAATATTTATTGTCTAGGTTGTTTTTACTAGTTAATCTAGTATTCTTATAGTTAGTTATGACATTAAAAATGTTTATACTGGTTTACCAGATTTAAGTCTGGTGGCTATATAGTAATCTAGGTAAGCTTCATTGTTAGTTTGACATAAAATGTAATACTGGTTGACCTGATTTAGTTTGGTAGTCCAATATTACTACTAGTATCTAGTTCGTTAGTATCGTTTGGGGGGGGACCTCACAACTTGACTTTTCACTAATTATGACCGTTATAGTAAATTGTGAGGATATTTAAGCGGATAATGATACAAATTGGATATTTACTGTTTTATCTTACCTAAAATAGTTTTCTTCATTAAAAAGAGCCTATTTTCTCGGAGGGTCAATTGAAATTCATTATTTTTTCGTATATAAAGTTCATATAGCTGCTTCAATCAGTACTATAGTTACCAACATGAGCTCAAAAAACCCAGTTGGATAATACCAACAATCACAACCTTTTTACTACCATTTTCATACGAATGGCTTCATAAAATACTGCGACAAGCATAACCAAGTGGGATTCTTAAAGAAACCTGAAGAAAGTACAGGGTTTGTAGAGATAGTAGATTTCTTAAAAGGCTCGCATATCAGGTATGCCTTGACTCACAATCCTACTATACATGACTCTCTAGTCAAACAATTTTGGCAGACTGCAACTGCCTCAACTCTTGCTGATGGGACTCTAGAATCTAAGAGCAACCTAGTACTTGAGTATACATTCACTGTGGCATCTGTTCGAAGGTAAGCTTCAGTTAGCCGGAATGCTTTAGGAATTATTTCTATGTTGACCAAATTCTGATGATTTTTGTGTGAATGGGTAATTATCGGGAGTTATCCAACTGATGGTTCTTTTACTTTTTGGAAAAGCTTTTTCACACCCTAATGGCGATTCTTGGTCCATTATATTTTACACTGCATAAGCCCTAAAAAGTGGTGAGATGGGATCTATTTTGGTAGCAATATTGCAACTGCTTTGGATTGGTTTTTCCACTGGCAGGGTTTTATAACTTTTAAAATTGAATTTTTGATGGAATGGTGTTAATTTGAAAAGTATAATTAGTTTGTACTCGCGTTCTACAAATGATTTTGGAAATACAAACTGAAAGCAAACACCCTTATTTGGCTGTGGCCTTGACCAAAAAGATTTTTGGAAATATGAAAAGGGGTTTTAGGGGGGTACCAAGACCTTTATTGCCTGCTATGTTGCCTGTTGTTGCTCAAAATGCAGGTCAAGCAGATCAAGCTAGAACTCAATCTCAACCATTATCCTCTACAGTTCCACCACCACCTACATCTCAACCTGCGCCAACTGAATCCACCACTATTCCACCTACACCTGCAACTGATACTTACATTCTGAACCTTCATCACCTCCTTCTGCAACTGCACTTGGAAAAACCATGGAGCTACCCATTTGAGCAACCATCAACTGAACCACCCACCACTATCTTCACCTAGAACAAGAATCTTACATTCTATCAAATCCAGGCTCCTACTCATACTCATAAGGCATAAACATGGCACATGTCAGTAGATGATCTTTTTCAACTGGTTCCATAGTTAATGACCAGGATTGACAGCTTAGAGAAGGATCTCAAGCAGACTAAGCAGACTATAGGGAATGCAATAGTGAAGTTGGTGAAGAAAGTTAAGAAAATGGAAAAGGTTCAAAAGAGTAGACGAGTGGTTCTCACTGATTCAGAAGATGAGGCTGCTGAAAATTCTTCCAAACAGGGGAGGAATTTACAAAAAGATGAATCAGAAGTTTTTGAGACTCCCAAACAAGGCAAATCTTCAGGAGAAACAGATATTAGTCCTCAAGGTTTAGAAGCAGTTGAAACTCTAGCTGAAGTCCTTAGTCAAATAAAGACCAAGAGGAGAAATGTTAAGACTGGAGTAAGGAGGAGACTGGATGCTGAAGATGTTAGTACTGGTTTCGAAGATGTTAGTATTGGTTTTACAAATATTAAGTCTGCTAGTGAAAAAGATTAGTTTGGTGAAGTGAACATGTCAGTGTAGTCAAATACGAAGGAAAGGCAAGTACTTGAGAGGACTCCTCGGACCAAAAAGTAACAAAGAAGAAACAACTCAGAGAAGAGCAGGCTGTTTGAGCAGTAATAGCTAGGTAGAATACAAGCTGGAGGAGGAGGCTAAAATACAAGAGAGGTAAGAACTAAAAGCAGGATGAATTGGCTGCAAAAAGATTGCAAGAGGAGTTAAAGTTGTCTGAAGCTCAAAAGAAAAGAATGGCTCAAGTGCAAGAGGCTGCTCAGTTTTATACAGAAGAAGATTGGGACACAATTCGGGCTAAATTAGAAGCAAATACAAATCTGGTCAAAGAGATTGCAGGAGAAGATGTATCTGAGGTTGATTATGCTCAGAGAATGGTAGGTTTGATAAGTCAGAGAGGAAAACTTATTGCAGAGCAAAAGGCAAAAGCTCAAAGAGATAAACCAATGACTCAAACTCCAGAAAAGGACAGTATATGGCATTATTTAAGAATAAGGTGGATGGAAATTAGCTCGATAAAGAAGCTTACAGATAAGAACTTAAAGATAAATTTGAGTATTTGATGAGAAGCATAGAAAAGTTTGTGCCTATGGATACAAAGAAAGAGAGTAGAAAAAGAACTGGTGTAGAGCTTCAAACAAAATCTTCCAAGAAGCTAAAGTCTGACACAAGGGAGGATGTTTCTGTTCCTAAAGAGAAGGATAAAGAGTCAGTGAAGAGAGAAGAGGAATTTGAGATTAAAAAGCCAGTTTTAAGATATACTAAAAGAAAATCTTTGCAAGTAAGGATTACAGAAGAATCCCTGAACGTATCTACAAAAGTCTGGCACTGAGGAGGATGTTGAAGCTACATGGAGGAAGATGTGGGATATGAACCATCTTCAGAAGAGTTATATGAGTTCATTTCACAAGGACAAGCACCTGCAAAATTGTTAAATGCAGATTTTAAGACTGGAAAAAGAGGTGTTTATCAGATCATCAGGGAAGATAACACGGATGTGGTATATGTGAACTTTCCAGGCTTATTGAATGATTTAACAAGAGATGATGTCAAGGAGTTGTATAGGCTGATGATATTGAAGCATGGAGATAACAGGCCTGAAGAAGAATATAAAAGAGTTTTATAGGGGGATCTAAAGACTACGTTTGATCCACCCTCTAAAGAGGATGCTATTTGGAAGTTGCCACATCAACAAAAGGTACTCAGTTGGAGATATTTTCATAGTTGTGATGTTCATTGTTTAACTTTGGAGGCTGCACACATCTATATGCTGACTGAGGTTAAGTATCCTCTACACCTGAGTTGCAAAGCTTTGCTTAATAATGATGCTTTTAGGAGTTAGAAAGATGCGGTTGCTATCAACTCTTGAAGTTAATGATAAAACAGCTCAGCAGCAATATATTTTGTCAAGTGTTTGAAAGAATTTTTCAGAGCTGTGGTTTATTGGATAAGAGAGTTGTTTATGGTAAAATGGAGTGAGACGAGATAACAACTTGGTGGAGGGTCTAGCACTAACACAAACAAATGGTTATCAGTTCCACCATGTCTAACAGACATAAGGATGCTAGTCTTAGGAGCAAACGAATCTTGGTAAGACTTCTCATTAATCTATGGTTTATGCGCTGACAACCTTGATACTCACAAAAAATTGTATGGTTATCAACTCGCCATATCTATGTTTGTAAAGAGTTGGATAGCCACCGGTTATGGATTGTGGTAAGGCTTGTAGAAATCCATTTTTTTAGGTTGACAGTTACAAAAAACGGATGGTACTTAACTTACCAATGATTTAAGTTCCAAAAGTTAAACTGGTTATAGTCACAGAAGTGATGTCTTGATTTCTCTCCAAGGAGTAGATAGCCAAGAGTAATAGGTTACTTGGGTAATGGCTTTATCAAACCTGTTTTGATAGCTGATGATTTGCTAAAAATCATTATGGTATTAACTCACATGTTTAATGTACTAAGGTTGAATTGGTTATCAATGTCTCATGGTTTTATAAACCAAACATTGGATTACTTCAGAGTTATATGGCTAACTGGTAAAAGAGATTACCAAATCATTAAATTTTCATGATTTTACCTCTTCACAGGAGGTTAACACTCTGTGAAGGATGGTGAATAGACTGTAAAGTTGCTGGTTTTGGCTTATGTTTTAGCTTTTTCAAAAAGAAAATCAAAAATAAAAAATTTTCCAAAAAGAAAGGCCATAGGTTTCGAACCTGTGACCTCTCCTTCATAACACCAACACTTTAACACACACCTCAACTGCCAACTCGCCCTTGGGTCTTTTTCATAAAACTTTTGCAACATTTATTACTTATGCATGTGTTCTAGTTTTGCTTATCAGCTTATTTTTGCTTATTTATCTGCTTATTTCATTGCTTTTCCAAATCTTTTATTTTTCTTAGATTTTAATTAGTTCAAAGTACTTTTCATGATTTTTTCAGATTTTTCCAAAATAGTTTAGTATTTTTAATTATATTTTTAGATTAAAATTGTTTTTAATTCATAATAAATAAAATAAAAGTAAAAAAAATATAATTCTTTTTTCTAAAGTTATTTATAGTCATTTAGGATTTATAAAAAATGAAAAAACATTTTTAGGGTTAAATTTTGATAATTAAAGTGTTAAGTCGCGTTTTTTAGGATTTTCGTTAACGTTTTTAGGTCAAATTTTTAATTGCTTTAATTGTTTCTTGTCTTTACATGTTTTATGTGTTTTCATTAGTAGAATTAAAAATCAAAATAAAAATCTCTTAAACCATTCAAATCACGCGATTACGAACTTAACTGATTTTCAATTCACACCTCGTCGGGATACGACTTGAGAAGATTTTGAATTTTACTTTGGATAAAAGTAATCTTCTTAAATCCTTACGGAATACTTATTACTATACTATTATTGATAATTGGTATTTTAGTTATATATATATTATATATACTATTATATTCAAATCAGTTTTTGGCGCCACTGCTGGGGAGGTGTATATCGAATATCGCGTTGATGTTTGAAGATTAGTGTTTTGAAGACCGTTCCTCGTGAAGTTATCGCTTTTACTTGTGAATATTTTCTTCTATTATAGAAATATAAAAATACAAAAATATTTTACACTTCTATTCTTATTTTCTTTTATTTTAATATTAAAAATAACCGTTTGTTAATTGTCGTTTCGGCTCACTTTTAGATTACAAACTATAAGAGAGGTTTAAGGAGGGTCGATCCTACGAACTTCGACCCGAAAGGAGAGGTTTTTAAAACGCTCCGCGCTTACCCGCTCCTCCGCTTCTTTGTGCGTTTTCTAGAAAGATACCGTGCACCTTTGATTTTTCGGTCCCAAAAATATTTTCTCTTGTTTAAAATACATAAAAATCCAAAAAAATATTCTTCTTAACCCCATTTTGTTTAATTCTTCTCTTTATCCCTCCTTAATTCTATCATCATGTATGGGTTTAAAGAATGTTCATCTTGTGGAGCTTTGTATAATAGAAAACATTGTTGTTCAAATATGAGTCCCGTTGATAATTTTGTTAGTGATCCTAATCCAATCTCTTATGATGAAACCTCCGACTCATCTCAACAACCCCCATGTAATTGTTCCAAGTGTGGAGGACCGTTTGGTGGTCTATATTGTCGACAATGTACTTATAAGCGGTGTAGAAGAAATTAAGCGGATAAAGTTTGTGCTTTATGCTGTTATGAAGTTGATAAATCATTTGTTAATGATTCAAATCCAACTTCTTTCATTGATTCTTCAAATATTTTCAACCCACCTCCACAACCCCAGACGTATTCTTGTGAGTTTTGTGGAAA
>BQNB010131938.1:0-11170 GCA_026074375.1 Tanacetum coccineum | reverse complement strand
TTAAAGGATATTGTACAAGATTTGTATAAGTATCCTTTGGTTCATGGTTTTGATCACCTAGATTCGGCCATAATGGCTTATTTATACAAGAATTGAATTATTTTTGGGTTTAAGGTTTAAAAGTGGTTATTGGTTTGAGTCTAGGTATTTTTGAGGTGTGTCTAAATGTATTTTATTGCGAAACGTAAGCCTTTTACGTGACCAATAAAAATAAAATATGCAAAGTCAATAATTATCTTCTTAATAATTATATAACACTTGATTGACGTAAACCTTAATTCATTTGGTGACCGTTCACGTTAAATGATTATTTCTAGTATACGCGATTTAGCTTAAAAGTTAAATTAAAAGTAAACGCGTATCGGACCAAAATAGACAGTGAAGAATGTTAGAAGTCGTAAAATGACCTGGAATTTAGAAATGTTACAGTCTCCACCCGTTAAAAGAGATTTGTCCTCAAAGCTTAAGACCTTGTAGTGGATAACGAAGCCCGGTTTGTGAAAAGCTGTGGGTATTTCTGTTTGAACGAATCTTCACGTTCCCAGGTGAACTCAGGACCTCTCCTAGAGTTCCAGGGAACCTTAACCAATGGTATCCAGCTTTTGCTTTAATCGTTTGATCTCCCGTTCCATGATTTCAACGGGCTCTTCCACAAACTGGAACTTATCATCAACGTGAATTCCTTCGAACGACGTGGCTAATGGTTCGTCAGCGTAACATTTCTTCAGATTAGATACATGGAAAGTATGGTGAACCCTGCTCAACTCTTGAGGAAGTTCCAGCCTGTAGGCAACCTTCCCAACCTTGGCTAACACCTTGAAAGGTCCGACATAACTCGGGTTCAACTTACCCCGCTTATCGAATCGTACAACCCCTTTCCAAGGTGAGACCTTGAGCATAACCCTATCCCCAACTTCAAGCTCCATCAGATTTCGCTTTAAATCAGCGTAGATCTTTTGTCAATCCTGAGCAGCTTGAATTCTCTGCTTGATCAGGACGATCTTTTCCATTATTTCTTGGATCATTTCCGGACCAGTCAGTTGAGCTTCTCCAACTTCGGCCCAGCACACATGTGATCGACATTTTCGGCCATAAAGTGCCTCCCAAGGTGCGGCCTTTATGCTAGCGTGATAACTGTTGTTATATGAAAATTCGGCCAATGGCAAATTCTTAACCCAGCCTTTTCCAAAATCGATCACGCAAGCACATAGCATGTCCTCGAGAGTTTGAATAGTCCTCTCACTTTGGTCGTCGGTTTCTGGATGACACGCTGTGCTCATACTCAGATTTGTACCCAAAACTTTCTGAAATGATATCTAGAAATTTGATGTAAACCTCCCATCACGATCACAGATGATTGAAACAGGTATTCCGTGTCTTGCTACTATCCTGTTCATGTACAACCTTGACAACTTGTCTAATGGATCATTCTCCCTTATTGGCAAGAAGTGAGCAGATTTTGTGAGTCGATCCATAATCACCCAGATGGTATCAAAACCTTGTGACGACTTAGGAAGCTTGGTGATAAAATCCATCGTGATATTATCCCACTTCTACTCGGGTATTGCTGGTTGTACTAACAATCCTGATGGCCTTTGATGTTCGGCCTTGACCCTTGCACATGTTAAGCATTTACTAACATATGTGGCGATGTCCGCTTTCATATTAGGCCACCAATATAGCTTTTTCATATCCCGGTACATCTTTTCAGAACTGGGATGGATAGAGTATTTTAACTTGTGAGATTCGTGCATAATCACAGATCTTAAGTCTCCATAGCAAGGTAACCAACTCCTGCCATGCAAACATAGAGTCCCGTCGGCGTGTGGTTCCAACTTTTCCTTGGGTATATCCCTTCTGATCCTACCGCCTACATCTTCATTCATAAGATTCTCTGGCTTCTGGGCTTCGATCTGAGCTTCTAAAATTCATTTAGGAAGATCCAAGCTAATAGTCATAACTAAAGCTCGAACCCGCAGTGGCTCAATTCGTTCCTTATGGCTCAATGTATCAGCCACTACGTTTGCCTTCCCTAGATGATAACGAATGTCACAATCGTAGTCACTTAGCAAATTCAAGCGCGCGCAGCGACCAACGGTGTTGCCTATGTTAAGCTCCTTCGGATCGAGAATGGTTTGTAGAATTTTATCGGTCGTTGAAACACGGTGCATTTGAGTTCCATTATAGGCAAATGTATCCTATATCTTTAGAACAAATACCCACCGATCCAAGTTTTAAATCATGAGGGGGTAGTTTTCTCGGTGACTTTTAGTTGTCTGAGAAGCTTAGGCACATCACCTTCTCTCTTTTGCATCAATACAGCCCTAAACCCTTGGGTGACGCATCTCAGTAGTAGACCATATAAAGTCTTCGCTTCCTTGCGTAAGGCCTTAGGATTGGTGCACTGCACAACTTCTGCTTTATTAACTGAAAAGCATTTTCTTCCTTTTCACCCCAGTCAAACTTGATTCCTTTCTGTGTGAGCTTCGTCATTGACTTAGCAATCTTCGAAAATCCCTCGATGAATCTCCGATAGTAACCAGCAAGACCTAAAAATTGGCGGATCTTCGTCGGTGTCTTAGGAGTCGCCCAATCTTTGATAGATTCTATCTTTGCTGGATCCACATGTATGCCCTGTATCAATGGACTATGCCAAGAAATGATGTTTTTTTTTTTTTTTATACTTCGAAATCCAAAATTCACATTTCGAAAACTTGGCATACAACTTCTCCTTTTTAAGCAATTCCAAAATTGCCTTAAGATGTTCTTCATGCTCTTTCTTGTCCTTTGAATAAATAAGTATGTCATCGATGAAGACAATTACGAACTTATCCAAGTAAGGCTTGCATACTCGGTTCATGAGGTTCAATGAATACGCCTGGTGCGTGTTAGCCGAAGGCTATAACCTGGAACTCGTAATGACCATACAGAGTTCGGAATACCGTCTTTGGAATGTATTGCTCTCTTACTCTAGGATGGTGATATCCCAATCTCAGATCTATCTTCGAATAAATATTGGATCCTTGGAGTTGATCAAATAAATCGTCAATCCTCAGGAGTGGATAATGATTCTTTACTGTCAGCTTATTTAACTCCCGGTAGTCAATGCACATCCTGAATGACCCGTCCTTATTTTTGACGAACAAGACCGGGGCTTCCCAAGGCGAGGAACTAGGCCTTATGAATCCTTTTTCAGAAAGCTCTTGTAGTTGTTCCAATAATTCCTTCATTTCGGATGGAGCCAATCGATACAGTTCTCGAGCTACGGGTGCGGCTCCTAGAATTAAGTCGATTTGGAATTCCACTGGTCGAGCCAGGAGGAAGACCGACAAAGGTCCTTATGGAAACACTTTCAGAATGTCTAGGAGATTTGGTACATACTTAATTTGTTTTCCTTGGAATTGTCCTCCTCTTTCTTGGGGTTATCTATGCTTAAAAAAGCCTGGCATCCTTCGCATTTACTCTTAGCTTTGGAACAATGGGATACTGTCAACAAAGTTTCTCTCCCGTTGCTACTTTCGTTGCCACGAAAAGTCAAAGTTTCCTTTCCCATAGGGAACTTGAAAAAAACAAGATTTATCATGCAATGACTCACGGCGCGATCTTCTTAACCAATCCATACCGTATAATGACGTAAAACACACAGTTTCTTATGGCTCATTAGATTCTATGTTTGAACGGTATGGTTAAAGAATTTAAAGTACAACTCGTATAATAAGTGTCTATCCTGGACTTGTTTCCCATAAGCTAATTCAACATTCATAACTATTTTCTAAGGGAGTTGGAGGCGAGGTTAATTAGGGAACTAAATGCAGTAGATATTAAAGCTTCTTCAGCACAGTGTTGAATAAGATAAGATGCCATAGTGGTTGTTAGAGGAACGTAAAACCCATAAAGGGAATTGGAGTCCGGGTTTCCCAATGCATTCCCTCTCTTCTATGCATTCCTAACTGCATACACCCAGCCTTGTGCATTCCCATTCCCTCCATCCTTATTCTTCAACTTAGGACAATCTCTCTTGAAATGCCCTGGTGCTCCACACTCAAAACAACCATTCCCTTTGGGAGCTGCCCCATTTCCCTTCTGAGTATTAGCAACATTTGTGTTGCCAGTACTCCTGCAATCGCGGGCAAAGTGCCCTACCTTATTGCATTTGTGGCACTTCTGGGTGCACGGGCCATTGTGGTGAAAATGACATTTGGTGCGCTTGGGAAAGTTTCCCCCGTAGGGTTTCTTCTCACCTGTCCCCATATTGTAGGCCTTGGCTACATTCTGCTTCTTGAAGGGTTGTTGTTGGTGTCCATGGTTGTTTCGGGATGCATCATTAGCCTTCCTTTTATTGTCAGTCTGCCTTTTCGCATAGGTGCGGAGTTTCTGATCCATCAAGTCGTTGGCCAACTCAATAGTCTCATCCAACGTCTTGGGTCTGGCAGACTTGACATTCCCATAAATGTTGTCAGGAAGTCCACTGATGTACTTGTCAACCTTCTCAGTTTCATTAGCAACAAACTTGGTACATATCAGGGTTGGCTCTTGGAAAAGTTCAGTGTATGTTGGAACATCATTCCCTTTGACCTTTAGGTTCCATAACTCGATTTCTAGTTTCTTGATTTCACCCTGCGAATAATACTTATCCGTCATCTTCTTCTTGAGTACTTCCCAAGTCATTGAATATGCTTCAGGACCTAAGGTTCTTATCTGACCATTCCACCAAGTCAAGGCAACCCCTAACAGAGTGCAGGTGGCAAACTTAACCTGATTTTCAATAGCACAACCACTGATATTGAAGACTGATTCCATCTTTTTGATCCACCGAGTTAAACCGACCACGCCTTCCGTTCCTTTGAAATTCAAAGGTTGACACTTCATGAAGTCAGCGTAGAAACAAGGGCGTGCAGTTTACACATTCCTTCAGTCATCCCTGTGCGAACTGTGGCTTGCGTCTCCATTGGTGGAGTTTCGCTAAAGAGCTTGATCAATCATAGCTTGGACGGATTCTGGAGTCATGTTGTTTGGGTTGGTGTTGCTAGTAGGGGTATTTTGTCCTCGTCTGGTCGTAGGTGCCATGATTTGTCTAGATCACAAAAGACAAAACGTGAGGTTATAATCATGACAGAATATAGTAATGATTTACAGATGAGATGACAACACAAGAGAGGTATATAGTACAACATAACACATCTATTTCATTTATAACTTGGAAAATTTTACATGAAATAGTTGTTGGTACACAAAATACAATACAAAAGATCTAAGGCTATGCTAGCGGGGAAAACCCCTAATACTTAACATGCCTGTACAACGACCTAGCAAGACAAAATAACATAAACCACTAGATGTGACTGTCAGCATCCCCAGAAGCATCCTGGTGATCTGGAATCCTAGCATCTGGTCCTGGCTGTCTAGCTCTCCTCTGCTGCTCTCGATGTGCTAACAACTCGGCCTGCATGTCACTCATCTCTCGCCTCATGTCTCTCATCACTCGGAGAGTCTCTGCCATCTGTGCCTGGCGCCTACGGTCAGACTCTCGAAGCGCTGCCATCTCAGCCTGCTGCATCTGGAAACGAGTCTCATATACCTGGTGTTGTGTCTGAATGAGAGTACTCTGCAGCTGTAGCTGTGCCTGATGTGCCTGGATATGGGTCTCGTGTGCATACACATGATCACGGTGGGTCTGAAGCTCCTGATGGGTCGCCTGACTCAATCCTATCGAGTGAGCCCAAGCCTCTCGGGAAGCATAGGCCTCCTCCTCCACAATCCATACTGTCTCTTGGAGAGTCATCCTATCCCCCATAAGTAAGTCGACCCGCTGTGAGTCCATAGCGACTCGCTGTGATATACGAGTCCTACCATCCTGAGCATCCTCTAATAAAGCATACAAGTCCTGTGTATCACGCTCATGGAGCTCAGCAAGCTCTGTAACCCTAGTATTGACCTCTCCCACGGTCATAGGTGCTATCTCAGGAACTGCCTCTGCCGGATCTACCCAAGTATCCCTAATACCATACCCAACCTCATCAATCCCCTGTCGTCTCGCTTCAGCATCCACAGTGCTGACAAACCCATAATCTATCCCTCGACCTCCGATAGGTCTAGCAGTAGAACTCTCCCCGATCTCATACCTGGGGCCTAGAGTAGACAAACACAACCTCTTACGAGGTGGCAGCTCGGACTCGGGAACATCATCCCTACGGTCAACAGGTGGTGGTATGTATAGAGATGGTGGTAGTGGTGGTAGTGGAGGTGATGGTAATGCGGCAGTAACTGCATCAATAAGGGCCTGAGTGGAGGCTATCCCTGAGTGGTCCTGATTTGGGTTGGACACACAGATGATGGTATAATGGCGATAGCACAGGTTGGTGGTGATGAATGTGTAGTGGGGCCGTGCACCTAGCAAGGTTTCTCCCTGCAGAGGGTGTTGATAGTGAGAATAGTGGTGATGGTGATGAGTAGTCATGGTGCTAGGAATCTCTCAACCTTTCTGCACTCTGGTGGGAAGGGGTATGGAAGCCAAAAAGCCGGAACTGGGAACCTAGCTCCAGTAATAGAAAATGTCGGTGGAGGGTGGTGGTATAACATGCTATGTTCCCTCAGGTGGGGACACAGGCTCAACAGTAGGTACAATAACAGCAGAGTCGGCCAGAGCTGGGTGCTCCTTCTCCTCCTCCTCCTCCTCCTCCTCGTCCTCATCCTCATCATCGGCGTCATCCCTAGATGAATTGCCGTCATCATCACCATCTGTGCCTGACGCCTACGGTCAGTCTCTCAAAGCGTTGCCATCTCAGCCTGCTGCATCTGGAAACGAGTCTTATATACCTGGTGCTGTGTCTGAATGAGAGTACTCTGCAGCTGTAGCTATGCCTGATGTGCTTGGATATGGGTCTCGTGTGCATACACATGATCACGGTGGGTCTGAAGCTCCTGATGGGTCGCCTGACTCAATCCTATCGAGTGAGCCCAAGCCTCTCGGGAAGCATAGGCCTCCTCCTCCACAATCCATATTGTCTCCTGGAGAGTCATCCTATCCCCCATAAGTAAGTCAACCCGCTGTGAGTCCATGGCGACTCACTATGATATACGAGTCCTACCATCCTGAGCATCCTCTAGTAAAGCATACAAGTCATGTGTATCACGCTCATGGAGCTTAGCAAGCTCTGTAACCCTAGTATTGACCTCTCCCACGGTCATAGGTGTTATCTCAAGAATTGCCTCTGTCGGATCTACCCAAGTATCCCTAATACCATACCCAACTTCACTAATCCCCTGCCATCTCGCTTCAGCATCTACGGTGCTGACAAACCCATAATCTACCCCTCGACCTCCGGTAGGTCTGGCAGTATAACTCTCTCCGATCTCATACCTGAGGCCTAGAGTAGACAAACACAACCTCTTGCGATGTGGCAGCTCGGACTCGGGAACATCATCCTTATGGTCAACAGGTGGTGGTATGTATAGAGATAGTGGTAGTGGTAGTAGTGGAGGTGATGGTAATGCGGCAGCAACTGCATCAATAAGGGCCTGAGTGGAGGCTATCCTGAGTGTCTGGATTTGGGTTGGACACCCAGATAATGGTAGTAATGGTGAAGGCACAGGTGGTGGTAATGAATGTGCAGATGGGGCCGTGCACCTAGCATCCTCATCATCGGTGGTGATGGTGATAGAGTAGGCATGGCTAGAGGTCTCTCAACTTCTGCCTCTAGTAGAAGGGATATGGAAGCCTGAAGCCGGACAGTGATCCTAGCTCCAGTGGTAGAAGTGTTAGTGGAGGATGGTGGTATAATAGGCTCTGTTCCCTCAGGTGGGGAAACAGGCTCAATAGTAGGTACAACAATAGCAGAGTCGGCCGGAGCTAAGTGCTCCTCCTCCTCCTCCTCGTCCTTCTTATCCTCATCCTCATCATCGGCGTCATCCACAGATGAATCGCCGTCATCATCATCTTCATCATCTCCCCCATCCATGGGATAGTCAACCGGACCATCCTCTGTCTCATCATCCTCATACTCCTCTGGATCCTCCTCGGGATCCGACTCAGCAACATACCCTAGTGACTCAATAGTAGGTAAATCAACAGGGAGTAATGGCTGCTCCTCAACCAGAAACACATGCTCATCCTCCAATGGTATATACTCATGGTATATTGGCTCTGGCACGTAGTCAGGATCATGTGGTTGTATGAACATAGGCTCACGCTCATCCTCGTCTTGTGGAACTGGCGGGTGTCTGTGGCTCCTCTGGGTCTGGTATGTAATCCGGTGATGGTGGGGCTACCGGCTTCATAGGGAGTCCATCGTATCCGTACACGATGACTCATGGAGAACCTCCGTCAGATATCTCCTCATCGGCTCCCCAGAAGACCCTGCCTGGCTCGGAATCGGTGTAGACTGACTTATAGGTAACAGCGAATGATGCAGAAGACATGACTACTGCAAAAAGCAAAAATAACTTATATAAGTATTACTTATTAGACTCTTATAGTAATATACGTAGTATAATTTATATACACGTATATCAATCATGTAAGCACTTAGTAGCTACTAATGCTAAAACAGTGTATGTCATGTAAGCACATATATTAGATGCAAACAAGTAATGTATGTATGTCCCATGCAAACCCCGTTTGTGAATAAAGTGTTTGAAAATGGTTATAGTCCAGACAAAAACTTTTGACCTGGTTCTCTATAACCTTGGCTCTGATACCAATCTGTAACACCCCCAAATCTGGGTAGCAGCGGAATGTTGAATATCCGAGGGCGTTACTTCATAGATCAATAGCACAAGATATGAGAACGACCACTAAACGTGTCGTTTAAAAGATACATTGGATTTAACAAAATACTTGTTCATTACATAAGCTCATGGCTTCAAATTGTTTGACAACATAAGTAAAGATTTTGGTTTATAACAAATGTCCCAAAATGTAATACGCCCCAAATCTTTAATATTGACTCTCCACAGAGTGACCCCCAATGTATCTTGGCACCTCGTGCCCTATTGACCTGAGAAAAACATGCTTAAAACGTCAACATAAAGTTGGTGAATTCATAGGTTTATGTATGTAAATTGTAGGACCGCAAGATTTCCAAGTATATGATTAAGCAACAAATGCAAACATCATAAAAAGTAATTACGTTTTCCTAAGCTCATGACACTGAAGCTCGACATGTATGAATGCAATAAATTGCCAACATTGCCCGTGAATGATGTTCTAACCCGCAACATCCTAAATCCGACATGGTATACGTTTGTTGTCCGGCAAACCGGCACAGTGAGCGCTACTCACCCAAACGGGGATGTCAATCCCAAATAGATCTATTTATAACATTCGCGCTCCCTCAACCAGACCTCTGGTCAAGAAATTGACAGTTCATGATGAAAGGGCTCAGTGGGTTATCGCTACTTAGGCAAACACGTAATCATAGTATAGAATGTACACTTGCGTCCAATTTGTAAAACAAAGCATGTTCTCACCCCAAAGATGTAAATCATTTAAATAATTGTAACACATGGGGCTATGAACTCACCTTGGTGAGTTGTCCTCTGAAAATGATAAATATATCCAAGTATAGCAATGAATCACACCGTCAAATACCTAAGCAAATACGGCCACTCTTAGTCTACAAGTTTAGGCTAACGACTCAATGCATAAACTACAATAAATTGCTAGTTTATATATACTGTTATCACTTGTGTGGTGGTGCACCTGTTTATTGTAATTGAATTCACTTGATGGCTCTTGGGAAGGTACACGATCACACACGTTTCTAGTATACGTATAATCATTATTAATAAATATTCATATTTATTAAGTCGTGGTTTAACTTGTATAATATCCGAATATAACTCGTCCGATATGTTAAGTGTTGATAAAATCATTTTCGTTCATGAAATACCCTTAGGTTTTCTATATTTACAAAAACAGTCCCTATGTTTATGAAAATATAGTATTTACACTTTAAACCCTTAGGTTTCCAAAGTTACACTTTTAGTCCTTCAACTTTTCAATAATTACACTTTAAGTACTTATATATTTCAAACAGCCCCTTAAGTTTCAGAAATGTCAAAACAGCCCCTAGACTTTATAGGAAAACAGTTTTGACAGTTTTAACCCTCAACTTTACAAAGTTACACCTTTAGTCCCTTAACTTGTAAAAATCACATTTTAAGTCCGATTAAGTTCTAGCAAGTGGCATTTGGTTTTAATGGACTCCAATAAGCCATATAAGCTGGGTCAGCTTATAAATAAGCTCGGATGAGCTTATTTTGGCTTGTTGGGCCTTATTGGACTCGTTAAGGTCCAATAAGAAATCCAAAGGTCCAATTGGGTTTTCAAAGGCACATAAGCCCTTATTAAGTCTATTTAAACTTACTTAAAATTGTTAAGCTGAAAAATAAGCTCGGGTGAGCTTATTTGAGCTTTTTCGAGCTCATTGGGCTCGTTAGCCCAACAATCTTAACCCGAATGTTTGTAAAGGTCCATTAGGGTTTCAATATAGGATCAAATCTTATTTTCTTAACTCAATAAGCACTCATGAAATCTGATTAAGCTGTTTTTACTTCGTGGCTTATTTAATAAGCCGATAAGCCTCGGAAATGGGCTTTTGGACCCGATACGAGTCCATTTAGTGTTTTAAGGGTTTCGGCTTGATTCATTAAGGTCCAATAATTTTTCTAGGTTTATTATAAGCCTTATAAGTTGCTTAAGCTCACAAATAAGCTGTCTAAGCTTATTTGTGGCTTGTGGGCTTTGTTGGGTCACGATAATAGGCTAATAAGCCCATTATGAATTCGGTTTGGTTTTCAAGGATAACTTAGAGTCCATGTGAGCCAATAAGCACGTAGGTATCTTAAATAAGCCCGTCGAGCTTATAAATAAGTTGTGGGCCCACCGGGTTGGCTTATTGAGCCTGTTTTGGTTTCGTACGTAGCTATTGGGCCCGATAGGCCCATTGGGGTTTTCTTTCATGCATGTTTGCTATAATCGTGTTTAATAAGACATTTGTCTATCAATAAGCTCGAATGAGCTTAATAATAAGCTACGGGTCCCCACTATTAGGCTGTTAGGCCGGTTGGGCCCAAGCGTAGGCACGTTTGGATTATACAAGGCCTATTGTGGCCCTTTGTTTCCCCTAACAATATATATGGTTCGAAAATAGTCATAGCGACTATATTT
>BQNB010131937.1:0-18706 GCA_026074375.1 Tanacetum coccineum | reverse complement strand
ATGGTGCATCTTGGTCAACTATAGTTGAGGAAGGTGAACCGGTTGATATAGCGGGTTCTGGAGTTGCTACTTCATCAATTGGAGCAACGACTTCAGGGGCTGGGTGATCAACACTAGGTGCGGGATTGAGTAATTCATCGAACAACGGTTGAAACAACATATCCCAGTCAGTTCTCAAAGGTGGTACAAACGGTGTTAAAGGAGGAGGGTTTGGCATGGGTCCTGAACTGATTGTTGCAGGAGTCATTTCATGAAGTGTGAGTCCTGAACTGCTGTGTTCAGAAGCCATCGCAGTTAGCTCATCAAAATCTCCATGAATTGTCTCAATGATTCGTCTGGTACGTCGGTTATAAATTTAAAATGCTTTCTTCGTGGGTGCATAACCAATGAAAATATCAATATCAGCCTTTGGTTGTAACTTGCCTAAATTCTCACTATCATTCGTTGGATAGCAGAGTGCACCAAATACATGGAAGAAAGATAAGTCAGGAAGTTTTTCATGTAAAAGCTCATATGGTGTTTTACCGTGACGAAGGCGTATGATGGAATGATTTTGGGTGTAACATGCGGTAGCCACTGCTTCAGCCTATAGAAATAACGGAGCTTTTGCATAAATCAACATTATGCGAGCAACTTTAATTAGCGTATGATTCCGTCTTTCAACGACACCATTTTGCTGTGGAGAGCGAGCTACAGATGTTTCGTGAGAGATGCCAACCTTCTCATAATATTCACGTAACGTTTGATTAACAAATTCAGTTCCATTATATGTTCTGATGCGTCGAACAGGTACTTTCAGCCGCAGTTGGATCATCTTAAGAAACTTGATTATGAAATCTGGAGCTTCGTCTTTTGACCTTAAGAACTTAACCTATGTGAATCGTGAGTAATCATCGACAATGACGAGGATGTACTTCTTTCCATTAACACTTGCCACACGCATTGGTCCATAAAGATCCATGTGTAATAGATAGAGTTTTTCTTGATTGGTGTCTTCAGATTTAGGTTTGTAGGGTTTATTCTTGCTCTTACCCATGGCACATGCAGAACACAGATGGTCCTTTTCAAATTTAATCTTAGGGAGGCCTCGAACAAGACCATGTCTAGCTAAATGGTTAATTACACCAAAGTTTAGATGAGACAAACGTCAGTGCCATAGCCAGGACTTAGTATTTGAGGCCTTTGACAAGAGACATATGGGAGAGGATGCCATCATGTCTCCAAGAGATAAAGTATATAGATTGTTGCCTCAAGATCCAGTCACTAAATCAATACCTTCTAAATTACGAATGAAGCAGGTGTGTTGTCGAAAAGAAACCTCAAGATTCGAATCATAAAATTGCCTAACGGATAATAAGTTGTGTCCAAGTCCTTCCACATAGTAAACCCTTGATATCGTAACATTCCTAATCTGATAATCACCATATCCCAAAATCTTTGCCACATGATCATTTCGTATTTTGACTGTACCTAAAAATTTGTTAACGAAATTGGTGAGCTGAGAGCGATCTCCGGTCATATGCTTGGAACAGCCGGAGTCTAAATACCAGAGGACAATTTGGATGACCTGCATTCATTAAGAGAGGAAGATGGAACATCAGAAATTATGGATCCCTAAGATTTACTAGGTTCCTTTTTGTTAGCAGATACAAATTGAAGAACCTTAGATTTGCTAATAGGAACATTAGTTTTAGAGTTCTTAGGTTTCCGTGAATAGACCAATGTTACCGCAGGTTTAGATGTTTCATTATCTAGAACAACTGGTTTCCTAAGGGGTGCTTCAGTAGTAGTGGTAATCCTAGTTAAAGGAAACGCATTTCCTACGATAGTGAAGGTCCAACCAGTAGGTCTCCAAATATATCCAATAGTGGTAAACATCTTTCTTGTGGGTTTCCAAACTTTTCTCTTTCTTTGTTTCTTAGCAGATTTAGATTTTGCACGAGCATTCACATTATTGATATAATCAAGAACACATAAATCATGATTATCAAAAAGCATGCAACCATTACACTTAACACATTTAAGTTCAGAATTAGCATTAAGCTTGGAATGCTGCACATGAGCAGTTCCGTTAGGTGAAACAACATGATCTTTATTTTTCAAACTAGATTTAACTTTCCTAGAGTGGACTTCTACTTTATTCTTCTAAGTGCTACTTTGTGTTTGCAGAATCCTATCTTTCTTTGTATTGCCTGAAGGCTGTGATCCGTTAGCACTAGTAGATGGTTTTACTCTTGTAGAAGACAACATAGGTTTGTTAGAAGCTAGGTTTGATGTAGAGGTCTTTTTTGTGATTGTGTTTCTTGAGGATGTGATGGGCTCTGTGAATCTAACTCTTTTGACTTTATTCATTGGGGTCACAGCCACTAATTGTTCTCTATAACCGTTGAGACTAGGGCAGGTTTTACTAATTTTTGTAAGCAACTCCTGAATCAGTTTAGTATACTTACAGGCAGATTCTAGGGTCGGGTCTAGGGGATAATTTGCGTGAATATGATCGACTAGATCCCTAACAACTGCAACTTCTTCCTGAGTGTGCTTAATATAGGCAGTGTAAGCTGACCTTTTGTTCAACAATTTAGGGGTTATTGGTTCCGTATTAATCTTTGAATCACTAGGATGATGTGTAACTTCATTATTAGCTAAATCTTTTCCTTTGAGTTTCCTCAATTCATCCTTGAGATTTGTAATTACCAAAACTTTTTCTTGAAGACAAGCATTTAAATCAGAAAAATTCACAACTTTCGATTGACTTGATTAGTTAATCAAGCACATTGTTCTTTTGATCGAACACGTGCTGTTTAACGAGTCATAAAGTCGCTTATAGGTCTGTTCAAACGCTCAATTCCATCAATAAGCTTTGTCCACCCTATGATCCAATTCAATATTTTTATGGTTTCAATCTCTTCTAATCTTGTTTGTCTATCCTTATCCATATTTCCACTAAGAGAATTTAATTCTCAATCAACTCTTAAGACCAATGTCTTGTCGCTTGAGACTGAGCATTCAATTCATCGAATTCAAACAACTTGATCAAAAACTTAGAGCACTTTGGTGAATTGAATAGAATTGTTTCCTTTGAAAAGTTTCCTAATTAATTTGAGTATACCCCCCACTTCTAACTAAATGCAAAGTTTTTTCAAGAGTGGTAACCTTTGAATCTTTTTATCGTAAATCTCTTTTTCAACTAAATCCTTTGAAGCTCATTCTCAATTTGAGACACTTTTTGCATTCATGCACATTCCTAGAGGCAAAATCCACAAGGAATTTTACAATCAAGTTTCACAATATCTTTTCTCCTCACTTGTTTCAAGAGTCACTCGTTTCGTTCAGAGCTTGAATCATTTAACTTCAATGTTTTTGACTCTACACGCTATGTTCCACACCTTTCCATTGATAGAAGACAATTTTGGACTTCAGACAGTTCATCAACCAATTGTTGGTTGAATGAACTGAAAATAAGTCTTCAGAGCATTTTTACAAAATGGAGTTATTTCAACCTAAAACAAACTTTGTATGTTCTGAACCTCCACGCTGCACTCAGTGATAGCTATGGGCGTTGTTCTTTTCTTTTACTTACCACATCAATAAGTTAGCAGATGGTATTTAAGTTTCTCAAAACTCTGATTACTAAGCAACTTTAGGAGTTCTTTATGAACCTCAACATTATGTGGGTTTAACAGAAAGAAACTGGTTCTAGGAATCACAGAGTTATGCTTCCAAAAGGCTTGTTCAGCAGATAATTTAGTTTGTGGAACAAACCGTGTTTCAAAATCTTTATAAAGTTTATTAAGAGCAGCATAATCGATTGGGGTGGTATTAATTTGTTTGATCTTTTCTTGCATCATATTATCCTTATGTTTAAAAGCATTTTTAAATGACTCTCTTTAGCAAGTGTTAAGGTCTCTTCTAAGTCAGGGATCACAATAGGACTGGTTTTCTGAATTATATCACCAACATATAGCATAGGTTCCAACTGCTAAGCTTTCTTTAGATAGAAAGGATTTTGAAAACCTAGAGCTTGTTTAGTGGTATTATCATAGAAAAACCGAGGTTTCGTCAACATGTGAACAATTTGTGCAGATTGACCTCTTTTAAAAACGATATTATCTAGGTGTTTGATCTGCTTTTCTAAGGATATTTCCCTATCAAGGTTTCTAGATTCTTTTTTCTTAAAATCATTTTTGAGAATTGTAACCGTTTGCAAAAAAGATTCATTTTCTTTTAAATGTTCTGAAAGAGTTCATTTAAGATGATCAATCTCTATAGACTGTGCACATGAATCTGAAACGTTATCATGACTCTTTAAATCAACATTGTGTCCTTCTTTCAACACTTTGACTTGTTCCTTATATCTTTCAAGCTCAGCAGTTAAAGTATCATTGACACTTTTTATAACACCCTGTGTTTTAGGGTCATTTACGACGTCAATAAATTCACTACTTATTTTTAATATTGTACGCGTTTGCTTTTAATCGTAAAAGTTAAATTAAATCGCGTAAGTTAAAAATGATCATTCAATGTAAACGGGTATCAAAAAAATAAATGTTTGCGTCAATCAAGTATTAAATAATTATTTTGAGAATAATTATGGTTTTTGTTTATTTTATTTTTATCAGTTACATAAATTGTGTACGTTTCACGATAAAAGTACTTTTAGGCATACCCGGAACCACGTAAATTAATCTACGCTTCAACAAATGCCTATTTTTAATTCCAATGATTAAAGTTTTATTAAACTTTACCCAAGTTAATGTTGTTAGTCATATGATACACACAAAAAAATCAAGCTAGAAACTAAACATTTCAAGTATAACATGTATACTTTTACCTTTACTCTTTTAAGCTCATATAATGGAAGTAAATACAAGATATTATCCATAAAATATCTAAAACATCAACTAGCTCTTTTCCTTTCCTTAATTTCGTGTATAAGGAGTCCTAGGGGACATGAAGCACACATTTTTACTAGCTAAGTCTTTTATACAACACCAACTCATAATTGTTAAGACTAGACCTAGTAGTTTTGACCAAGACTTTCCCCAAAACCCTCCCATTGTCCCCTTGACCGAACCCCCCCTTGGAGCTTAAGTCTTGACTTCCAAATAGTAACTTGGACTAGGATTGATATACATAAGCATGCATACTAGTTAGTTTTCTCACACATTCATTTCCTTAGCAAGAAAACTTCACAATTTCTCTCTTTCTCTTCTCCCTAGCCACGGCTTGAAAACAACATACACACCCAATCCATACAATTTTATTTACCACATATTCAAGTGATCTAACATCATATCTAAGATACCTTAAGGTGTTTTAAAGGCTTGGTTAAGCCTTTACAAGGATTGAAGTAAGAAAAGGAAGGATCAGGGTTTCATTGTGGATTAGGGTTTCTTGGTTGTGAAAGCTAGGGTATATAATCTAAACAAGGGTTTGGATTTTGTTGGTCATCATTCATCACTAAGGTTACCTAAAACTTTTATCTTTTCATTTCATTGATTTTATATGTATATGATGTTCTATATAGTAAAATCACCATTTAGGACTTTTGAACATGTAAAAGGGATTTTTACTTGTGATTATGCTTTTGTACACTTTTTCATATGATATTAGGTTGGTAATATCATGATATAATGGGATTATAAGTGTTGTAACATGTTGGTTAAGTGTAAACATGTATATGTACAAATTAGGGTTTTAAGGATTACTTAAGAAAGTTGTGATTAAAAGTATCATTATGGACTTGTTAACTTGGATATTTGGACAAGATATAAACTAATGGACTTTATTATATGTAAGACATATAATATATATATAGTATAAAAGACTTATGGTAAAATACAAAGTTGAAAGTTATAGAAACAAAGTTTACATATGGAATCAAGAAAGACATCCTAACTTACTGTTTTAATTCGACATACAACCTGTCCATTTTATATTTTTATAAAATAACTTTTATAAAAATTATACAAAACAGAAAGTTTGGTATTTTTAACAGATTATACATATTTTTAGGATTCCAAAACAATAAGAAACGTAATTTTTGGATTAAAAACGAAGAAGTTATGAATTACGCGAGTTTATATACTTAAAATGTATAAAAATATTTTTATAAAAAGTTACAGTTCATGACAGAAACATTAATTTTTGTAAACCTCATAAATATATAGAACTTTCAATTACGTGAACGTGCTCGAAAGAATCCCTAAAAACGGAGCTATATAGAATAAAATACGACGTTTACGGGTTTTACGATAACTAAATATAAAAATAACTTTTTAACTGACGTGAACAGTAAAAATTACGGTTCATCAGGGGACTAAAAATATGAAAATATCAATTATTGATAACTCGACTTAATACCAAAATGTGGACGTAAGAAACTCGAGAAACGGACTTAAAACGATAAAGTTAGGTCATTTTTGCTAAAGGTGTATTTATAAATGTTTTTACTTTATAGATATGATTTCACGAAAACGATTAGAAGGTGATGAAGCTATATAGAATTATATGTGGTTATCAAAGTACTATATTACTAGGGAGTTTCATAATGAGGCCTCTTCGGGGTGGCATATAGACGAGTTGTTGGATTTACGATTTAAAGTGTCCTAGCTCCTCATACGTCACTACATGACCTCTTAAATTATGATAGCCCGAACGATATATGATGTAACTAACATAGACTTGTATATGATGTTAGTTAATCAAAGCGATTATTGCTTATACGACCTATGTTCATTTAGGTTGCATTCGATCATTTACGTGACGCGTTATCTGTGATATTTGGATTATCAGTAACTCAAGGTGAGTTCATAGCCCCACATTTTTATGATTTCAATGATTTATAACTTTGGGGTGGAAACATGCTTTGTTTTATAAATTGGACGCAAGTGTATATTTTATATTGATTACGTGTTTGCCTAAGTAGCGATAACCCAAGTTGAGCCCATTATCATGAATTGTCAATTGCATAGATGTAGTTGTGAATTACATTATGTGAGCGCGAATGTTATGAATAGATCTATTTGGGATTGACCTCCCCGTTCGGGTGATTAGCTATCACCGGGAACGAACGTTATAGCATGTCGGATTTGGGATGTTTAGGGTTGAACATCTGATCGGGCAGAATAGCAATATTTATTATTGCGAATATAATTGTCTAGCTTCAGTGTCATGAGCTTAGGAAAACGTAATCGGATTTTGTGATGTCTGCATCTGTTGCTTTTTCACGAGGAAAGTGTTGCGGTCCTGCATGTTATAATTTACTAACCTATGAATTCACCAACATTTTTGTTGACGTTTTAAAGCAATGTTTTCAGGTGGTCAATAGGCATGAGGTGCCAGGGATACATTGGTGACACTTTTGGTTATCACGCTAAAGATATGGATGTAATATGTTTTGGGAAATGTATTGTGATTCGTCAATAGTATATATATAATAATATAGGAAAATAATCAACCAATTACCCTTAGCTAAGGATTGGTTAATAATTCACAAAATAAAATATATATGTAACCGGAAGTTTGATTTCCCGGGTCGTTATGTCCCAACGAGGTGTGCAATTGAAAATCGAATGACGAATTGATAATCGATGTTTGAATTGAATGAGGATATGATTGGTTTTTCAATTACTATAATTAAATATGCGAAAACGATTAAAGAAAACCTAAAAACAAAAGCTAGAATGATTTAAATCTAAAAACGTAGACGAAAACGTAAAAACGCGAGTTCTAAAAACCTAAATTATCCAATTTTAATCCCTAAATGAATTTTTCACTTTCAGTGTGTTCTAAGTGACTAAAAATGAAGTTTAAAAAAAACTAGATCGAAAACGGAGTTGATTAAGGCTAAAAACGAGTCAAAACAAGAACGGGATCGAATCCTGTTCTTTAAAAAGTGAAACTTTGCAAAAATGACCCTACGTATGTAAATTTATTTATCCTAGAAAATACACAATAAAAGAAAATTTTAAAAAAAAGATTTGTATTTTTTTGATTATTATTTTATTTTTTATGAATTTTTTAAGATTTTAAACAAAATAAATTATAAAAAATACCAAACGATTTTATAAAAATTTGAAAAAACTGCAGAAATTAAAATAAGCTGAGACAATCCTATGAAAAATAGAATGAAGTTTCCAGCTTATCTCAATAAGCTGGAATAAGCCCGAAAAAGCTTATAAGCTTAAAGGCCAAAAAGGCTTTATAAATTTGATAAACAAACACTCTACCGGATGAGCTATTGTAACACAACAGTAGAGTGTGTGTTTATAAAGGGTAGAGGGTGCGAGGTCTTAGGTTCGAGCCATGCTCACCTAAGACTTCCACTTTCCCCTTTTTTTTTCCAAATTTTTTTTTACAAACTTATAAAGCTCATAAAAATAAGCATTTTTCTCAACTATGACTTTTTATGAAACGCAATAAATAAGCTGGAAACAGCTTATACAAATAGACAGATTGCTTAAGTGGACAAAAGGGCTTAAAGGCTTTTTCTTTTTGGATTTTTAGACAAAATAAGCAAAGGAAGAGGGTGAATAAGCAAACACAGGCACTTAATCACACTTGATAAGCACTTAAGAATGAAATTAAGCTAGGAAAACAGACAAGAGAGCATTAAAAAGCAAATAAGCAAATATGAAATTTTTTGCTAAATAAAACAGCAAATGGGGCACCTTTGGGCTTAAAATTAAGCACCAAGATGGACTTTTTAGGGTTACTGGCTTATATGAGCTTATAGATCAGCTTATGAGCTTCAAAGAAAAACCATGTGATTGAATCTGGGAGCAAAAACAAGCTCAAAAAGGAAGCTGATAAATTACTTTTTGCACCAGGGGAGCTTTTGGTTTTGAAAAAGGCTTATTGCAGACCTCAAAACAGCTATCCAAATAAGCTTTAAATTTACAAACAGGCTCAAACTGATTGAGATTGGCTCCTAATGAGTTTGTGCAAGAGTTTTAAGACCCTAAGAGCAACAATAGCTTATCTAATTTATGGCTTAAAATGGGACTTATTAACTGCTAGGTAATTATGACAGAGCAATGTCAAACCAAATCAACAACTGCAGGCACTCTTATCCTATAGGTAATTCACAATAACACTCAAAATGGACATGAAAACATGTACTGAAAGCTACCTTAAAACAAGGATTAAAATAAGCAAATCTACACAACAGAATTTCCACAGATTTGAACTATAGCTAAATTATACTTAACTTTTGAGTTATAGACTATAAAAACTTATTATAACCACTCAAAAGACCTTATTTTGGTTAAGTGAAATAGGTTTAATGACCCCAACCCATTACATTACCATACTGACCCATTTGAGGCTTATGCCAAACACTCCTTTAAGGACTGGATTTGGATTTTTAAACTAAAACAAGCTAACTTAAGGTGTTTAATTTACATCATTGTCATCTTCAGTTAAGTTTCGCGTTTACGTAATTCTTGCTAAACATCGCAGTTTTTATCTTAAACTAACTTTTTAACGTTAAAAAATTTTACCACTACTTAATTAAATTACTTATAAACTAAAAATCAAAAAAAAATATAAATCCACCTATACCTAGACCCATGGCCGGTTATACACTCCCACACACAACCCATTTCACTTTTCTATAAACCATCATTTTTCCATTTCTCCATACATGCAAATCCTCTTCATTTCACCTAGTTTCAAAAAAAAAGAAAATACCCTCCTCCTCCTTCTTGTTGCTGCCGTACACCACCCTACCACCACCACCACTCTCACAAAAACTTTCTACTCATTTTTATCATCATATCATCATCCTAAAACCCCTTGCAAAGTTTGGTAGATTTTCTTGAAGTTTTGAAGAAGTTATTAAAGTTTTAATGGAAGGTTTAAATCAAGACTAGGTTGGATCTTGGACTATTCTTATTTAGGGTGTATCTAACCCTTGTGATTCAAGATTTAGGGTGTCGGAGTGGGTCTAACTCAGCCCCTAACAAGAAGGAAGTGCTTGTTGGTTTTGATTTTCTTGTCTAAATCATTTTCTAGTAAGGTTACTTCTTGATCTTTGATTTTTCTTTTACTTTTAATCCATAAATTTAATAAATGGATGTATATAGGTCTTAGCATCATGTGATAGTTGGATGCCCAACCAACTCCTCCGGATGAGGAAGTTATGGCCGTTTTACGGTAACTAGTCAAATCTGGATAGTTGTTTGGAAAACAGATTTAACCAAAAAAAAATTTCACAAAGTTCTGCATTTTAAAGCATGGGTCAGTAGTAGACACATTAACCTAACTTCTTCAAGTGGAATCACTTTGATTGCTATCATGGTTTGTGGATTTATGGCCGTTTTCGTAAAGGGTAAAATTTTTGGAAATAATCTGGTTTGAGTAGTCAAGGGTAAAAGAATCTTTTACTATGGTTCTGAAACTTTGTAGATGACGAGCCTTATATTTTTGAAAACTAGACTCAAAGAGATTTCCAGTAGTGAAAGCCTCGTATTTAGAACATTTGTGAGCTAGTAGTTATGTGTCCATCAAGTCAAGTTAAAATCAGAAACTGAGTTTTTACGTCTAGTCTCAAAATTTAAAAACGATTAGTAAACCTTGATAAAATGAGAATTAAAAGCCGAAACTTGGTAGATGTTTTATTACCTATAAGATCAGATTATAGGTCATGTTTGGAGTAAAAATGATTTGGTAAAGTCTTAGTGCAATGCCATGCTTATCTCGGAAACATATCTCATGAACACTTATATTATCTTTACGTATTGGTCATATTTTATCATTCTAGGTCGGGTCACATCTTTTAGGTGGTGCATAGAGATCTTCTCTCCCGTCTGACACTTCACTTTACTCCTGATCTTCTTACATTTACGGTGAGTTCATAGCCCAATCTTTTTTTCCTTAATGGTTTTCATAACTATTTTCGATGTGAGAATACATGCTTGTTTTACTAAGCAAAAATGATTGATTCCAATTTCATAAGCGTTACATGAATGCTTTTACGAAAGATTTTACTTTCTTTACACATGATTTCTAATACATGGTCTTACCACTGAATTTATTAAAGCTTGATTTGCTTACTACACGATTTGGGATCATTGAATATCTATTTACAAAACTAAGAGTTTTGAACATATTACTTGTTTTAAATTGGACATAAGTGCTTAAAGGGTATGCTTGACCTGATTATGAGTTTATCTGCATGAGTACCTATTGCAAAAAGGCCCCGAATTTCATGCACTGTTAATTACCTATGATGGGTAAGCGCTAGTACATTAAGTAGATCTATTGGGCCGTGACTGCCGTGTCTGGGATTGTGACATCCATGGCGCGATCACCCCTAAAGGACATTTTGTATTGAGAATTTCTTAAGGTATATTTCAATATAACCTTGTTAAGGGGCAAATTATATGCATATTTTATATGCTTGGTTAACGTTTCAGTGGCATGAGCTTAATACGATAATATATTAATTCATTTACTTGACATTGCATTCGTTGCACTGTCACTGGCTGATCTTAGACTTTGTGGTCCATTACTAAACATTACTTTATTTGTTGAATCCCTACTTGAATTTCGAAAATAGTTATTTGAAATGTTGTAACGCTACTTTTCTTTCAGAAATATTACTTGAATTATTTCAACACTACCTATGAATTCACCAACATTATTGTTGATGTTTTTGCATGTATTTTCTCAGGTTATTATATTGTTAGTTGTGCATTGGGAGCATTCGAGTCGCGTGGATATCAAAACTCTAAAGACTTGATTTTCTTCACATTCGATGATCGTTTTCTTTAAATATACAAATGAGTCATGTTTGAACTCTTGCAATTTTTGTTAAAAGCAAATTATTGGGACCTGAATTTAGTTTGAAAATTTTAATCGAATGTGACATTTTATTAAATGTCTCTTTTGAGGTCGTTTTCTGTAACGTGTACTTTATACTATGAAGTAACACCCCAAAGTGGTATTCCGCTGCGTCGTTGTGATTTTGAGGTGTTACACTATTTGTATACTTGAACCTGATATTAAAAAAAAAGAGGTTAAGTAATCTTAAATGTTTAGTCTTCTTGTATGTTTCAACAAAAGCTTGAGTTGGTAAACTTAAAGCTTAGATTGATCCGAGTAAATCGAAACAGAAAAAGGAAGAATCTCCTTGCCTTACGGCTAAAGCATCACAGATCCACGAACAGGATAGCCGTAGTACTGAAAATTCATCAAGTGTCGGTTTAACCACCACACCAAAAATGTTAATCAATTCACCATGCCTAAACATCAAGAAAGAATTGGCTATTCCGGAGCAAACGGCTACCAGTAAAGAATCAACAAATCCATTGATGGCTGATAGTTTGCTAAAAACTATAATGCCAACTAAGTTGGTCTAGCCACAAGATTTCAACTTGAGGCCAAACATGGGTATTCAAACACCCACAAAAACTAAGGATCAAACCTTAGTATCGAAGCAATTCGATCAAGGGATTCAATCATTAAAAGTGGTGAAAAATATCAGTGTGTAAAGCCTTCAAAAAATTACTACTCTAGATGCATTTTTTGTGGGGGAAAAAGACACACTGATAAGAACTTCAATGCTAAACCTATCCTCACACACAAACCACCACTTCAAACATATCCTCACATCACAAAAACACTACAGCTCTACAAATAAATCAAACCACGTCACACAAACAAATCAAACCACCACACACAAACAAAATCACCTTCACATAAACCAATCAAACCATCACACAACAAAATTAAAAAAATCCATTCATATACACAAATGCAGATCATGACACAACAAAACCAAATCAGTTTATCACACACTAACACATCACATAAAAACACTCATAAAAAACAATACCCATCAAACAAATCACACTCACAAAACAACTCACACAAATCACACGTCATAGAAGAACAAGGGAGTTGAGTTTGTTAGGGTGATGTGATTTGATGTTTCGGGTATAGCTCGATACGGGTTGACAGTGAAAGTTGGGACTATACTTGGTATTAAAGAAGTTGTGATAAAGATCACATTGTGCATTCTTCAGCAAGTATTTTCCTCAGGTATGTGTCAGACGGTTACTCAAGGAATGATGTCAACTGAGTTTGGGTTGGTTGTTTATTAGGATTGATTGTATTTATTTGAGAATACTTCAGTGATCACCACGGTCTGAAGACCGCCCTTAAAACACAAATTAAACCCAAGGAGTTGAATTAATCACTACATATGAACGTGTTGATAACACCAACTAAAAACCTCTAAACCTGGTAGCTGGCGTAGACCCACGGGGGATGAATTGGGTCACTAATTAGCCTGGTACACATAACCTGAACCATTACTCATCGAAAATGCCAGTGAAGTGAACCGCGAAGCCTGGTAAACTCCAATCCTTTACATGAACCTGAAACAAAAAAGGTTTCTTGATATATTTGTTAAGGTTTAAGAGTATATTTTTGTTTTTCAAAAAAAAACAAAGAATCAATTTGTATATTTTATCTTTATTCTTTGTTGTACACTCAGATTGTAAGAAGAAGCCTTTATGCTCACTTACATCTGAAATATCACTTAGGCTATTTGTATATCCAAATATGGGAAGAATGTTGGGAAAATAAAATAGACTAAGTATATCATGTAGTCATCTTGAATTTCTTCGGAGGCTAAAGAAAGTTGCGGACAAAGAAGCCTTAAACTAAAAAAGATGATGAATCAAGACTGAACAAATGTTCAGTAAACATTAACAACAATTGATCAGAAAGTTATATTCCTATTGTTGTCTCTTTGTTGTAACATAGTATGTAATAAGAAGCTTTTATGCTCACTTACTGCTAATTGACTTAGGTAATATTTCTATTCAAATAGGGAGAGATTGTTGGGCCAATTCAGTGCCTAATTATCCCTTGTACATGATTTGTAAGAAATATATCCTAAGTAGAAAAAAAAAGTCGTTGAACTTGATAAGTTCAGCGAGTCATCCTCAAGATGTTCTTTAGAGTCTAGAAGAAAGACTCATCATAACCTGAGGCGGACCTCCGCGAGTGAAGAAAGAACCAAGATCAGGATGATGAAGTCAGTGAGTATTGGCAAATGGCTCACTGACTCAGGAAGACCATCTCTGAAGTGAAGACATGAAGATATTGGCGGGAACTTCCTAAATGCAAAAATCAAGGAAGACAAAAAGGTACAAGAATAGCTATAAAGTACTAGGTACCTATAAAGCAAATAGTTAAAATAACTATTTATTTTAATTCTTTATTAAAAGCTTCTCTTGAAAGCTTTGCCTTTTCCCTCCTATATATATTGCACATTTGTATAGAGATAGGTTAAGGATTCTTACACATAAAACACACAATGTAATATTATATTGATAGGGTTCTCCTCCCATTAGTTTATGAGCAAAACTATGAACAATGAGAGTTTTATTTGTCATTCAATATCTCGGTTGTTGGTTCGCAAACAACCGGGAGCACTTGTAAATCTTTGATTCATTTCTAATAAGATTTATAAACGTTGAAAAGTACAAATGATGTTTTAGTTAGCCAAATGGGTCTCGTGGTTAATATATCATTTATTACACGATTGTCAAGGACCAACAAAATACACTTAAAACCCAATCCATTTATATATTTTGCATCAAATATTATATAACACACACAAAGATACATAAGGTCAAAGTTGAACCAGTTTGACTCAGAAAAGTCAAAGTTGACACTTATTTTGGGACGGAGGTAGTATGAAATAAGAGGTCATGCAAAAGTGTTTAATCGTTGCGCGGCTACGATGAATTGGTTGTTTGCTATTTTACAGTTTTGTTGTGCCAAAAAAAAAAGGTTCACACAAAAGGTTACCTTATTTTGACTATGTCGTTTGAGGTTTGCGTTGGACTCTCTAAGGCTTATTCTGTATATTAAACTGGTAAAAGCGACAGTTAGTTAGTGATGTTGCATATTAGAGTATCTAACCTGGATATTTGTTTGTATTGTTTCCTAAAAATGTTCGTCGTGTACTTTGGTTTTAGGCAGGCTACAGTCATTTGTCGATGATATGGTTTGTGTATAGTTATAAGTGACATGGGGTGCGTTTTGTTACCACATTCGAGCATATTTAAGTGATGATCAAGATAGTGAACTAACCAAGTATCTTCATATTCATTCGAGTTGCATTATCGCATTTTATTTTATTATAGTGATAACGTTTATACGAAACAACATCTTTTGAATGACGCAAGTCAAAAACGAATAATCTTTTTTTATAATCTCCCTTTCCATCTCCTGCTACAACTTCGTTTAATAGTCATTTTTGCTAAACATACCTTTAAACTTTCTGTTTCCATCATCAAATATTTAGATATTTATTTGTTGAAATTTATGAAAAAAAATTAAGACATTTTCTTTTTCAAGATTGTTAATTAGCTATGACAAGCTTAGAAAAAACACGTGGAAATTGTTGTAAAGTAGGTATTATCCTACGAGACAAATCAAGTATTTGGAAAGAACGAACGAGAACAAACCCACTATTGAGGAATCTGTTTGTTTATTAAGGTAACATGCTATCTTTATGTTACACGCGTATGAATAAAAAACAAAGGCTTAAAAGTTTATATAATGTTCATTTACTTTGTGATAATAAAAGATTTCTTATTAAATTTGTGATATGTGCTAAAGTGAGTATGCACATGATGCAATCAAGTGAATATTCTTTCTTTTTTAATATCAATTGAACTAAAATATTGTGTATCATTGATCTGTGATAATGTATGCCCCCTTGAAGATATAAAAGGTTGCATTTAAAAAATGGGTTTTTCTAACATGTGCCCCAGGTGCACATGTTAAGGTGAGGACACAGGCTGTGTGTTACAGCCTGATTGGTCAGCAATTATTGTTATTAATCATTATCAGGCCTCACAAATAACTGCTGGTCAATGAGGCTGTGACACACAGCCTGATGTCCCCACCTTAACATGTGCCCCTGGGGCACATGTTAGAAAAACCTTTAAAAAATAAATCACTTATATGTAGTTGAAGAATTATAACCACCAAAAGTTCCATTGAATCGTGTGTATTTTACATGATGTTGTGGTGTTGAGATCTTGTGATAAAGAAGATCTTGTTTATTTCATTATCATATTTCTTTATTCCGAATGCTTTAATCACTGTCTTACTTGCTAGTAGGATTTGATTGTAAAATGGGTTAAAGTGAAAAAAGAAAGGCTCATGTTATTTGTAACCCCCCTAAAAGCCGTTTGTACCCCTCTTGGTTTTTTTGGTTTTTTTTTTTTATAATTTTGTTTATATTATAAAACAGTGAAACGCAGAATGCGGAACGAAAATTTTAAAGTTTAACAAGTCAAAAGTATTAAACTGTTAAAAAGTACGGAACAGAAACTAATAAAAAACTGTGTTGCACTATAAACTGGGGGACAAAAAAACCAAAAAGTACGAAACATTCGTAATTTTTGTGGGCCAGGGGGTACCAATAGTAACACCCAAAATGAAAAAGAAAAAAAAGAAGATACGACAGAGATATTATAACATTTTAACAAATCAAGGAAGTGCAAATACTACGAGGGGTATACATAACATCACCCTTATAAAAGATGTGTATGTTTATAATAAAAAAAGCAAATAGTCAGTCATATGACTTCATTAAGCGTTATCTTTGATATACACAAAAAGGTGTAGATTTGTGGTAACACCTTGACCTCATATGTCTTTTTAGCATCAGTTATTGTTCACTTTACAAAGAACGGCTCCGAAAACTTTCTTTGCCTAAATGAGCTTTTATGTTCTATACTTGTTGGTTTGTGAACAACCATCCTTAACAAGCCGGGGTAGCTTTTATTTCATGTAGGCTTAGGCTACATTTATCAGTCACACTAAAAAATACATTTTCACCGGACACATCAACGCCATATCAGCTTTCTCTCTCCTACTTTTTACCCCCACTCACTCTCACACTACCTATTATCAATCACAATACCTCTCACCATTATACCCGTTTTTTTTATTAAAAACTAAAACTTTTATTCAAAATAAAAATACAACATACATAAAAGAGTTAAATACATTTTTTGTCCTTGTGGTTTGTAGCAGATTTCAGTTTTGATCCAAAATTCAAAAAAAATTCACTTTTGGTCCGAATTTTTGGTCCATTCGGTCCATTTTCAACTATGAAATTCGGACCAAAAGTGAAACAAAACTTGAAATTCGGACCAAAAGTGAAACGAAACTTGAAATTCGGACCAAAAGAGAAACGAAACTTGAAATTCGGACCAAAAGTGAAATGCAACTTGAAATTCAGACCAAAAGCAAAACTTTTTTGATTTTTGGACCAAAAGTGAAATCTACTACAACCACAAGGACCAAAAATGAACTTAACTCTACATAAAATAAAATACAACATACGAAATCTGAATTAAAAACTAAAACTTTTCTTCAGCCTTTGCTTGTTCTAGTTTATTAATCTGATAGACTCGTAATCTGAATCAATTCTCACGACCCCAAATCCCAAAAAAATTCATCATCTTCAGCTTGTTTTTGCCTAATTTCTCCTCCCATGCTTTTTCATCCATTGCTTGTTCTTCTAGTGTTTCTCTTAAGGCTTCTTCATCTAGATGTAGTTGATGTAACTCTTTCTCAGTAAGAAATACATCACCACTCTCATGGGTCTGTGATGACGAACCACCTATATGGGTTTGTGAGCGGTAGTTGTATTTTTCCTTTAGCCAAACTAACTTAGATTTTATTAGTTTTTCTATTTTTGTCGCCTTCTCATACATAGAAAGATTCCGCTCGTAATCTTTATCAGAACCTTCTTTTAAGAAAGTGTCGATCAAAGCACGACTCTCTTGTGGAACGTCATTACATTTCTCGTATGCTTTTCTAAGATCGTCTTTAGCTGTGCATGCATTATCAAATTGCAAAGCTAAATCCAGAATCGCTTTCTGATGAACCATATCTTCGTTAATTTGTTTTTGAACCAAAGCTTGGATTTTATCGTCGCTATGTGAAACCGAACAAGTCATTTAGAATAGTTGATGAAAGTGTATATAAAAATTTTGTATAAAATGATAAAAAAAAATTGGTATTTATAGATAAATAAAATGAGAGGGTGATTTTTTTTTTACAAATTATACTCGTTTATAAGGGCCCCACAATTACACAATGCCCCAAAAGCTTGTGGCTCACCGATACCATTTTTTTTCACCCTGGTCACGCGCGAGCTACACCACTCGCATCGGTGGTCACGCGTGAGAAGTGGCTCACACAGCCTCACGAGAGCCTTGCTCACGACCGATATTTCTAGCCTTAGTACAAGAACAAACCGAGTTGAGCTTGCAAAAAAAAAAGTAAAGTTCATTACCAATATACTTTTGATTAAAATAGTAACAAATTTTATAACTAAATTAATAGTTTAAATATTTTATAATCTTCAAACTTCTATCATTTATTATTTTTGACGAATAAAGACTTTTATCCAAATAACTTTAAAAAAGATGTAAATCGATGAAAACACCATGATCTTATGCATCTTTTAATGACAAGTAGACCCTTCTTCAAGAACCCTGACTTAGGCAATGAGCTTCTGTCCCAACGACCTAATTAGCTAAGAGTTAGGTTCGAACTCTGGTTAATCTTAAAACGACTCTCATTTACCAAACTTTTTTTATCGAAATAACTACAAATTGAACCCTTAAGTGTTGCATCCAAAATCACACCAAAACTA
>BQNB010131936.1:0-18706 GCA_026074375.1 Tanacetum coccineum | reverse complement strand
CTAAAAAATGAATACTTTCATCATCAATATTTTCCTAAAAACATGCTAGAATCTTTAACTGTTTCTCTTATAAAAACAACATCAATGTTTCTCTTAATTCATCTTCACTTTTTATGGTAACCATTGAATTAGTCAATCAATTTTTCCTAAAATCATGCTATATTCATTTCCTGAGTTATTTGAACTTTTCACCGTCAATATTTTTATTTGTATTTTCCTAAAAACATGAATATTTTCATCATCAATATTTTCCTAAAAACATGCTAGAATCTTTAATTGTTTCTCTTATAAAAACAACCCTTTCTCTTAATTCATCTTCTCTTTTTATGGTAACCATTGAATTAGTCAATCGATTTTTTCTAAAATCATGCTATATTCATTGCCTGAGTTATTACTGATTAGAATCATTGAATTTTTCCTAAAATCATGCTAGAATCTTTAACTGTTTCTCTTAAAAAAACGACATCAATGTTTCTTTTATTTGATCTTCACTTTTTATGGTAACCATTGATTTAGTTTATATTCATTGCCTGAGTTATTGCTGACTGAAATCATTAAATTTTTCATAAAATCATGCTATAATCTTTAACTGTTTATCTTATATAAACGACAACTGATTTACAGTATCACCCATTGTGGGTTTTTTTTTTTTTGTAAACTTTGGTTTTTACACTTTGATAAACAACTGATTTACAAAGGTTAAGGTCACCGTCACACATTTAAATCAGATAAACATACAGCTAATAAAAAGGGTTTTCATGAAGTTATTATGTTATGTATATATGTCATTAGAAATTGAAACCCCATAAATATACCGATCAAGTACAAAAAGAGTTTCCAAATACAAGTCTAGCTGTTGCTAACCTTTTAATCGACAAAGTCTACATAGACTCCTAGGATAAAGACATTAAAAACAAAAACTAAAAGTTATAAAGGATTAAAAGCTATACTTAATTAACAAAATAACGTTTTATTTATGTACATTAAGGATAATATAATCCATATTATGATATTAAGATAAGATCAAAACGTTCCAACTTTACTTTGCCGACTTACATATAAGGAACTGTTTACGAGACACGACTAATAATAATTATTTTTTTGTAAGGTTACTAGAATAAATCTTGGTTTTTAAGTACATATACTTAGGCATATAACGTTTTATTTATGTACTTAGGCATATACTTAGGGCAAATTTTAAAAAAATAAAAACTCATTTTCTTTCTCGTCATCAATCCCTAATCCCCACTCATCTAAATATCCATCCTTCCTCCAATTTCATCTAATCCCTAATCCACCTATTTTTTTGAATCTAAACCCTATATTTATTATTTACCCAATCTTACTCGCATCATAATTTTCATTTTTTAATGGCGGCAGACTTTAAACCCTCTTCCCCAATCTTTCCCGATCTAATCCCTTAATCCTTGTGTTTGAAATCGCGTTATAACCCCTGAATTTGGGATCTGTATTTAATTGATGCAACTCCTCATACGAGGTGTTGGAGTCTTTCTCATAGCCTGGGATCTTAGGGTTTAGATCTCGATTGTGTCTTTTATTATTATTTTATTTCTTCCGTTGTTCCTTATTTTATACATTTTCGCATTTAGCCATAGGGGTTTCGTTTTCAAGAACTAACTTCAATCCAAAACTGACCAAACACCTCCAAGATCTCGAAATGTCGGTGTTATACTCTAATTTCCCTGATGATGTTCACAGTAGGGATCTTTTGGCCAAGGTCTGTTGTATCCGGTTACGGCACCGTGGTCGATGTGTTCATTCATAATAGAGATTTAGGCAAGGGAAGCGTTGCGCCTTTTGTTCGGTTCATTAATGTTATCAATCTTGATTCGTCCTAATTGAGAATCTCAAAACTATGTGGACGTGGTCGTTTTCACTTTCTCTGTAATACTGATCTCAGTTTTTTGATAAGGCCTAATAGCTTTCTACATTTCAGATAGAACAGGTGCCCTACTGGTAATGTAAGGGGTTTTAAGCAAGCCTATTTCGTCCAGAATCAAGGGAGACACAAATGAGTCTTATGTCTATTTTGAAATACGCCTTTGGTTTTAGACGGACTCTTGCCTGGTGAAACAGGCGATCTCAGTTATTGTGTTATGGGCGAAGTTCTTCCAAATTTCTTTCCTTTATATAACTCGTACCAGGTACTTTTGTTACGAGGGTTTTCATAACACTCGCGTTGTTTACCTAGGAGGATTGTGGGTAATGATTGAATTGAAATCATCTAAGTCTAAATCGAAATTCATGAAACATGTTGGGGTTGCTTCGTGGTTTCGCCGTCTTTGTAATGCGCAATCTGATTTCGCAGCTAAAGAACGGATAGTTTGGGTCGACATTGAAGGAGTTCCTTTAAATGCTTGGACTCGTTCAACTTTTCAAAAGATCGGTTCTAAATGGGGAGAATTGGTTGAATTAGAAGATGGGTATGATGACCTCTTTGCAAGGAAACGTATTTGTATTAAGACCAGCCAAACGGAGAACATCTTGGAAAGTTTCAAGCTTATTGTAAAAGGGAAGGTTTTTTGGGCTCGTGCCAAGGAACTTTTTGTTTGGTCCCCATCCTTCAAAGATGTTCCTGAGAAAGAATTGTTCTCGGACGACGAGTCCGTTAAGATCAATGAACAGGCAAATAACCTAAACAACGACGAGGTGGAGAATGCTAGTGAAGTGGTTTCGGACACATACTTTGGCGATAACGGTGAAGTTCAGGGTTTCGAGCAGCAACATGGTGAGTCTAATGATAAGGAGGTATCGTCTGATCCTTTCAATATATACAACTTACTTGACAAACGCACTAAAGAAGTAAGAACCACGGATACGTCAACCAGCATCCCTTATCCTCCGGGTTTCACACCTGCCCAATGATATCCTGCATGTAATAATCATGATATTCCTGAAGGCAAAATCTGATCAGACTCCTAGCTACGGTCGGCAAAAAGGGCGTAATTCGAGAGTTTTGGAAAGGCTCGAAAACTGTGGACAGAGTCTCTTCTGGAAAGTTTTTGTTAGTGGGTGATTTAAAATCAAGGAGGCAGGTTCACATATTGGAGATTTTAGATGAATTGATTACCGGTTGGGTCAAAACAATGGGCTTTTCTATGTGAAGGTTGTAATAATGACCATGGAGGAAGTTTATTGGAACTAAGGAGAACAATAGTTTTTTCCGAGAATTGTCTTTATTTTAAATATCAAAGGCCTTGGGATCAAGGCTAAGAACGGATTCGGATAAGGAGTTAATTTCTAAAAAGAAAGTAAGTTTTTTGTCTTATTTCAAGAAACTAAGATGGAAGAGTGTTTCGGCTTATGGAGGTTAAATTCTATGGGGGAAATATTTTTTGACCACATTATTAGTGAGGGGCTGTTGGCAATTCAGGTGGTTTTCACTTTGCGCTAGGGATTTCTAATTTTCTTCAAGAAGGATCATCATACTATATTGTATAATTTTATAGCTTTTGTATGGGACGTTGCGATACCGAACAATCAGAAAGTTATTATATTTCAGTCTATGCCCCTCAATCTGTTTCATCTAAACGTATGTTGGTGGAGTTGATCTCGTAATCTCTTTTCACTAGTTGGAATGGAGGAAAGCTCTATTTATGGGGTGTACTTCTAACGAAGTGCGATGTATTAGAGGAACGGGGTGGGGATCGGTTTTTAACAGTCATGGAGCTAAAGCGGTTTAATTCTTTATTTCTTATTGGGTTTAAACGATATCAGCTGGAAGGATTCTCTATAACTGGGTTCATCCTTCGGCTACCCAAGATGTGTAAATTAGAATAGTGTTTCTTATGGTCTTAATGCGTTTTACTTTCAGCTTTTTCCTCTCATTTCGGCTATCTGTTCGGGATCGTCACCTCTTCAGACCTCAGGCCTATTTTACTCAAGGAAAGTTCTTTTCTGATTTTGGACCATACTCCACCGTCGCTTTTATCATTCTTGGTTGGCTTCTCTGGATTGATGACTTGGTCTCAAAATTTTCGGTAAATTTCTTTTTACTCTTGATGGATTCCTTATGGTATGATTCGGTTTTAAAAAAAGCTTCAAATGTTAAGAAGGAGATTCGTGCATGGACGTGGATTTCTAAAAGCATCAGGTAGGTCTTTCCTAATGATCTTCAATTCTTAAATTGTTTGTGGCATTGATTAAAATGTTGGATCTATGAGGTGTCACCGACGACATTCTTTTATCTCGTTTTGGAAGTCTTGAAACAATTACCACGATGTTTCAATCTTCTACAACAACCGTGATTATCATGCATAAGGGGGAAAGTTTCGTGGGCTATTGAGGGAGACGAGAACTCCAAATACTTTCTTGCTATCATTACATAAAACGCGCATATCTTTCAGTATAGGTATTTTGGTAGATGTTGTGATTGGATTGTCGATCATGATCTTGTTAAACAAGAGTTTAGAAGGCTACTTTACGGACAGATTCCATGACACCGGGTAATAGACAGAGGTTGTCTTAACTTTCCTTTTCTAATCGTCTCAATTTATTGATCAATTTCTTAGTATTGGGAATCTACGATTCAAATGAAGATTTCGCACAGCCAGTTGTGGGGTTGTGGAGTGAAAATCCCCATGGGCGGTCGGTTTTACTTTTGAATTTTTTCGTAAGTATTGGACCGTTGTGGGGTCTGTCTTTGCATTGCTGTGAAATGGTTTTTTATCATGGAGTTTTTGTAATTGGATGCAACTCTTCGTTTGTGTGACTCTTCCTAAAGTTCTGGATCCCGAAAAAGTTGTTTGTGACTACCTTCCCAATCAGTTTTAATTGGAAGCCTTTACAACGTCGTTTCTAAGATCCTAGCTTCTCGGCTTTCCTTTGGTTATTTCGGGATCTCATCTAGATGTTTCAGACTGCATTTTCTTACATAATAGACAGTTCTCGAAGGTCCTTTTATTTATCACATGAAATACTTAGCTCGGTTGAAACTTAAAAAGCAACAAGCTATGATTTTTTAAGTCGAATTTCGCCAAGGATTATGATTCTGTTAGATGGGATTTTCTTGATGATGTTCTCATCTCTGTGGATTCTGGTCCCTAAATGGCGTTCATGGATTCGTGGAAAGTCTGTTCCTTCAGGAAGGCTCTATTTAGGTTAACAGGGATGTCCGACTTTGAATTTCAATTTTATACGAGGCTTGAAACTAGCGTGGGGGACCCCTTTAGCTCCTCTTTTTTGTTTTTACTCATTATGGGAGTCTCTCCACTTATAGTTTTCACCGGGCTGTTAAAGCAGGAATTTCAAAGGATACAAGATTGAACCTTTCCTCTTCGTCTTTGTCTCATTATATTCTACGCCGTCGACGACTTTAGGTATTTATTGTTGAGTGGTCTCATTCTAACTTAAAGGGTATCATGAATATTCTTCGATTGTTCTCCTTCTTTTGGATAGTCAATAAATATTCAGAAGTGTAATCTTCTTGGGGTCGGTATTTATCCCCGATAATTGTGTGGCTGAAAGCTGCTAAGTTTATTGGTTGTTTGATAATGAAAAGTCCTTTTTTAAAACTTAGGTATTGTTGTAGGAGTTAATATGTCTTCTATAAAAGGCTTGGGACGAGTCGATTAATAGATGAAGAGAGGTTGTCTAGGTGGAAAACTTAATACACTTATCTGTCGGGGGCTCGTATACCCTCTTAAATCGGTTCTTGGCTCCACTCCTTTCTACAACATGTCGATTTTCAGGTTCCCAAATCTGTTCTTAATTTTATGGTGAGGTCTGAGTGAGGAATTTTTTTTTAATGGCATTCAAGAAGGTGAGATTAGAAAGATTGCTTGGGGTTCAAATAGGTTCTTAAGGTGCTTGCTTCTATGAAATTCGAGGGGTTGGGAGTCTCTAGTTTTTTTGCCTACTCAATCGGGCTCTCTTTTCAGTGGGTATGGCGCTACCTTTTCTCATTGATAAACCCCTTTTGGTTCCGAATTATATTCAGCTTTACTGGCTTGAATGGTCAATGTTCTTTATGCTTCGCTTTTCAACTTCGACATGGAGTTTCCTATCATAACAGGAAGTTAACTCCCTTAAAGTCAAAGGTGGTCTATTCTCATTTTCTCTTGTAAGATTCGTGTGGGGAAAAGGTTACAGGTACAAGCTTTTGGAAAGATCTTTGGGCTTGGCGATAATTCTTCTCCAAGCTTTCTTTTTCCTCGTTTGTTTGCTCTTGAAGAGAATAAAAGGAATATCGGTTGCTGATAAGATGAATTCGTCTTCTCCCTCTTCTTTTCGTCGTATCGTTCCGTGGAGGTGTAGAGTCTCAACAAACTTGATTCAGCTTTCTTTAGTACTTTGTACGGTTATTTTATCTAATGATGGAATGGACAGTTGGTTTTGGGACTTAAATGGCGTTGGTGTTTTTCATGTAAGGATGTTCGATCTTATGTTAGATTGTGGCTTTTCCCCAAATTGGATGTTCCTACTCGATGGATTTAAAAGTATTCAGATTTAAGGTAAACGTTTTTGCTTGGAAACCTTTATCTCGATCGTATACCTACTAGATCGATTTGTCCTCGTTAGAAATGTCTCGCTTCCGTCTTTGGCTTGTCCTCTTTGTGATCACGTGCTCGAGGATTCATCCCATTTATTCTTCGGTTGCTCTGTGGCGAAAGATATTCAGAAGTTAATTTGTAGATGGTGGAATTTGGATGTTCATCCTTATGAGTCGTACGAAGATTGGCTCTCTTGGTTCAAATCTATCCGTTTAGGTTCTAAGACGAAAGAGGTGGTTGGAAGGCGTCTTGTTCTTAGTTTCTTGGTGGAGCATTTGGAACTTCACGAAAACCCAATTCCTTTTTGCGGTATTATTCCCAGAAAGGATGCTTATTTTCGACAATATTGTTTTACGCTCTTTTTATTGGTGTGTAGCTAGATGTAATAGAACTTTGAATTGGGTTAGTTGGCTTCAACACCCTTTTTTGATTCCTTTGTAATTTTCTAGCTCCTTGCTAGTGTTTCTAATAAAGTCGCCGTTCAAAAAAAAAAGTACATAAAACATGTTTTCTTGTCCTTAAGGAATCTGAGGCGGTACTATTATATAGAGCATTTTAGTCATAAAATTAACATAGTTGTGCAGCATGAGAATAAAGTGTCTTATAAAACATTTAAAATTTTGTGTCGCAATTTATCTCATAAAGTAGTCATATATTGTACTCACGTGTGGTTAAATATCTTCATCATTTTGCAAATTGTTACTATCATTAACTTTACAATCATAATATTGTGAAAAATAAAATTTCATAGTATAGTTAACACTGTCAATTAACAAGTAAAATATTTTTTAGTGAAAAATTTAAGCTCACGCGCAAGTTACACGAGCCACTATTTAATTTTACAAACTAGTTATATATTACTATTGTGTGAAAAACTTTTAAATGTTTAAGCATCATCATCATTAGTATTTTGAACATTATTTATTTAACAAAAAAAATTAATTCTTTTTAACGTAATATTGATATTAAAAGAAGAGTAAAAAAAATCTCACAAAAAAAATAATTCTTTTTAACGTAATATTAATATTAAAAGAAGAGAAAAAATATCTCACAAAATAAAGAGAGAAAAAACAAAAAAAACAAAAAAAACAAAAGTAAAGAGTGAAGAGGCATCAAGACCTCCCATCCACATCTAGTTGGTTAAGATGTCGCAGCCTCTGACCACGTCTGAATGAGAGAGAAAAACAAACGCTCTTAATGAGCCAAATGTCTGAGCACGTCTGAATGAGTTAGATTAAGAGGCTGTTAAGAGGTTCTTTTTTAAAAACAAACACCACCTAAGTAAAGAGTCTTTCAAACTCTTGGCATCAACCTCCTCTTTAGCCTTCAGAAAACAATAACTAGTGTACAGAAGTTAACAAGCTGTGAAAGCTAAATCAATTTTGTATATCAGTATATGAAGGCTGCAAGGTTAACAAGATGTTTATATATGAAGCATGTAGATTCTATCTCACCTCGACAGTAAGTGTGTTTAAGACAAGACCCATACAAGTGGTCATACTGACATTGATTACTTTAAGTCCAAGAGACTGAAAAGCCTCTATTAACATTGAAAAACCATCCGGTTTGTGGCTGCATAACACTTTAAGCAAGTACTTTCGAGCTCCGATTTTGTGTACTTCCACTTCCACACCCACATCCTTCATAAACAATTTTGTAATTAATAGACAGTGTTAAAATTTTCCGTAAATAATTGTAAATCAAATAATTTTCGTCTAAAAGATAAATAATGCGATAACTTTTGCCTCTTATTCAAACTACAGTTTCTATTTTTTGGGAAGTTCATAAGCCTGCAACTTAGTTTCTTTATCAGCAGAATTTGAAGCTCGAATATGTGATTTTGAATGCGTTTGAAGAGAGCTATAATATGCTATGTTTGGTTTACTAACTTGACTTGATGACCATTAACCATGCAATCTTTTTCTTCAAATGCCTTAAGCTCATCTTCAAGTTCTTTAGCATTCTCTTGCAATTCTTGTATGTACTTGATCGTGTCTCCAACTATTGAAATTGTATCCATCTACTCAGATGATAAGATCATACTCTTTAAGATAAATAAACAACGAATTCAGATAGCTAATACAAATATAGGAAATCGATAACCTAACCTTTGAAATCTTGGGGACTAAAGAACGTATAATTAAGAGATTATCCCTCATTCGTTTCCTTCGGTTTCTTTCAGCTTCAAGATTCTTTGATATGCATTGTTTTTTCACTTTCTTTTGCTTTGCCATCATAAATTCATTATCATTCCCTGATATCCATAGCTAATTAGAGGCAGAAATTTAACTTGTTTACCCAAAATGGGCCAGCTTGCGACATTTGATCTTTAAGGACTTAAATGGTATAAAATAATTTTTATCACTAAACTTGAAACAAGCCAAATCGGCATAAAGGCATATTATTTCAACCATCTAGTTTGTTACTGATATTAATACATAAATGTCTTCTATAGAGCGCATATAAATGGACAACAAGTGCGTTTTGACCCGTAGAAAATATACTATTCCTAATGACTTATGACTCATTACCCAAAACCCCCATCCTGACGATTTTGCCAACTTGTAGGCCACTGTTTATTAGTTCATCTATGAACTGAGTTCAAAACCATGAGCGGAGTCTACATAAATGATCAGATATGAACCTGATGTCAACCCTGGGGTGTTTGGATGAATAACGAGTTCTGGAAGCGGACTAACAAGTTCAGGAAGCGGCATAAGGAGCTGTAGGTTAGGACCAATGTGATCGAAAAGATATGAATCCAGACGAGTTTTCGAGGCTTCTTCATCTAACTCAGGATCAACAATGTTGCTAAGGCGTGCAATAAGTGCTTCTATTGTCCTTTCATCAGTGGGAACCTAAAACATAAGGAACGATGTTAAATTAACTTATAAAATCGAAGTTTTAAAGTTTACAGATAAAATAACTAAGTTACGGATTACATGTTTTGATCCATAGAGCTCAATCAAACTGCCATCAACAGGCACTACAAGTTGACTTCCACTCAAATCTTGTTACATAGAAATCAAGGAATTTAATTATTCTGGCTAAAAATAGTTTTGCTACTAATCTCATCGCTAAGAGGGTGTGTTTGGGATTGCTTACTAAAACTGATTATCTACTCATTGTGTTTTGATACACTGTATCAAGAGTTCTGAGGGCGTTTGGGATTGCTTACTTATCTACTCATAGACGTTTCCCCGCCGTATCCGTTTCTTGAATCTTAGGATGTTGCCGTTTCTCGGTACCCGTACCTGTCCCCGTACCCGTCCCGTTTCTGTCCCCGTGCAACTTAGACTAAAACTGTTTATGTGCTTAATGTGTTTACAGTAAGCAATTTCAAGCTGATCATTCAAAACAAGTTATTTGTAACAAGTTTGTTTAAATAATCTCTCAAACGCTTAACTAACTATTCATTGCTGTATCAAACCGCATAAATAAATGATAAAATTACACAGTTTTGATAAACAATCCTTTCTAACAGTTATCTCAATATATAGACAATGTATCCAAAGGCGGAGCTATGAAGGGATTAGAGGGGGTTGTGGCCCTCCAACAACTATATCTCCTAGTGCATTTTAATACATTACTTAGCCAAAATGGTTGTTTCGAGACTGCTACTTCTCCATGAATCCTGGTTTCAAATACAAACGCAAAAAAACTTGTGTTCAATCAATAATAATACTTAGGAGTATTTAACTACTAACATACTAAAGGGGTGTTTGCCCAAACTTATGTTTGGGATTACGAGCATATGTACGTGGTTTTAGTTTATGTTTCATAAGTTTCAATATAAGCGGCTTATAAAACATAAACCGAAACAACATAAGCTCGTCAACCCAAAAATAAGCTCCCTAAACAAACATAAATAAGCCCACATTACCCCGGATACAACGGCAAAGCAGGCGGAACCATAGCAAGCTTTACACAAGCATCGGTTCGAATCAAATGCTTAACACAAGTATCTTTACATAAATAAGCCTCATTTTTATATTTAACATTTCCACAAACACCTTGACTACCACTGCAACAACACCCAACCCACTCAATACACCTGCAAATTTTAATCCATTATTAAAAACCCAAATACAATCATTAAATATTTATTTAATAACTACAATAAAAATATTAATATTACATTAAAGGGTCATTAGTAAATTTCCAAACAATGCAATAGTCCCATGATTTGGTTGATACAAGTGGTATTAGTAAGTCTAATGTATTTAACAATGCTATTGGATTAAAATTTATATAATTTGATTCATTTTTTTGTTTTGTGGGAGTGTTTGGGAACAATGATAAGGAGCAGGAGAAATTTGTTGGAATGGAGGGTGTGTTTGGGAATATTTGCATGGTCTGACAATGACACGTTTTCCGTACAATCTAACGTGTATTTGAGAGTTCTGGTAAAGTTTATAGTGGTTCTTTCAGACCAGGCGCAATAGGGAAACCGTGACCGAGTTTTGGGCACTCAAGACGCGTTTTCTTTTGTATGGGTCACCTCAGTAGACGCGTCGTCGAAAGAAAGAAAAAAAAGACTCGGTTGATTGCTAGCACAAAACACAACGGTCTCACCTTTTACCGTTTGTTGCATTTTATAAAAACTTATATAAATGCATCAATAGGGGAAGACATCCACTCGGGCCTCTTTTACAATAAGAAACAAACTCATCAGTCTTATTTTTAGTTGAAGCAACGTCAAATGTACACAGAAGAAAAAAACGCGCTAGCATCAAATGAAAATGGAAGAAAAGAAGTTTCAACAAATGCAATAAGAAATTGAGCTACAATGTCAAATGTTCATCTTCAAACAAGAACAAGAACGCAAAAAAAGACATTTTGTGTTGCCATACTCCCAATGACCATTTAATCGAAAGATAACAAGAAACGGTGTTGCGGATGAAGCAACAAATTAAAAAGAAATATAACAAAAAATCATGTTTGTTTATAATAATGGAATGTAATGACTTATTGCATGCAATCACTCATTACATCAAAAACCATCATTTTCATTCATTAAGGACCTCTTGTTTTTTTCTATTACGTCTTGGAATTTAATGATAATTACATAAAAACCCTTTATTAATTACCCATCAAACAAAAAAACATATTTAACAAAGTCTATTTTAGTCTTTTTATTATCGATTACATTCCATTTTATTTTTGCAACCAAACATAATTACAATCGTAATGCGTCATTCCATTACTTCATTTATTTCATTACGATGTTCATTCCATTCCGTCACTACTTCATTTCGTCATAAACAAATGAAACTAAAAAAATAGAAGTTAGTTGTCAAGAGATAAAAGTGAGTTGGTGCTGAGGTGACGATACTGAATGCGGTCTTTGGTATCTCTTATTACACTTAGTCGGCAGGAGTGAAGCTCAAGCTTATATTATAATCAGCAAGAGTTGTAGCTTATTGTAACAAAATGACATCAAACACAATAAATTGGAATTATATACATACTCAGCTACAATGGCGGAAACAGGATGTTAGAGGACGGGGTGTAAAAAAAATTCTTGACAAAAGGTCGTTGTACACACAAAAATGAAGATAAAGATGTAAGGTTTTTGTAAGTAGGGAATATTGTGTATGTCATTAAGCATCAAGGGTCAGTACATATATAGGTATACAAAGACTATTCTAGAACTCGGGCTCAAGCCCAATACAAAAATACCGACTAACGCTCCTCCGCAGTTTGAGTGGGAGGATACCAAACGCTTAAACTAGTACGAAATTATTCAAACATAGCCGAAGGCAAGCCTTTAATGAAAATACCAACATACTGATAACGTGATAGAACATGAAGAACTCGAACCTGACCATCATCAACCAAATCTTGAACAAAGTGAATATCTATCTCTATAAGCTTCGTACGTTGATGTTGAACCAGATTAACAGACAAATAAATAGCATTAACATTATCACAGTAAACGAGCGTAGCGGAAGACAAAGGTGTATGCAACTCACGTAGTAGATTCTCCAACCAACAAGTCTCAGCAACAACATTGGCAACACTACGATACTTTGCCTCAACACTAGAATGAGAAAGCGTCGGTTGACGCTTTGAGGACCAAGAGAGTAGGTTGTTGCAAAGAAATACACAATATCCTGAAGTCAATCGTCGAGTAGTAGGGCAACCAGCCCAATCCGCATTCGAATAAGCAACCAAAGATGTAGTAGAAGATGAAAATAATTGTAACACATGATTAAAAGTACCACGAACATACCACAAAGTCCGTTTAAGAGCCGAGAAATAAGGATTCCGAGAATCATGCATATAAAGACAAACCTGCTGCACTACATAAGAAATATTTGGGCGAGTAAAGGTAAGATACTATCGAGAACCCGCAAGACTCTGATATAATGAGGATCAGATATTGGATCACCATCATCTCCGAGTTTAGACTCAGTATCAACAGGAGACCGATTGGGATTGCAATTAACCATATGAGCCCTCTCGAGAATCTCAGCATCATATTTGCACTGAGATAAGAACATCCCCGAAGAATCACGTGTAATAGAAATACCCAAAAAATAATTAAGCGAACCGAGATTTGTCATGGAAAACTCCTGATGCAATGAAGCAATAATCTGCTGTAACTAAACCTCAGAAAAAGCAGTGAGAACAATATCATCAAGAACAATATCATCAATATACAATAATAAATAAGCAGTGTCAGCCCCCTGTTTGTAAATAAATAATGATGAGTTACAATGGCTATGAGTAAACCCAACACGAGTAATATAAGCTGAAAATCATTGAAACCAAGCCCGAGGGGCCTGCTTGACCCCATAAAGAGATCTCTGTAATAAACTAACATAGTCAGGATGTGCAGAACCCCAAAACCCTAGATGCTGATGCATATAAACAGTCTCAGATAAATCACCATGTAAGAAGGCATTATTGACATCAAGCTGATGAACAAGCCAATGCCAAGACGTAGCCAAACTAAGAACAGTCCGAATAGTGACCGGTTTAACAACCGGACTAAAAGTCTCATGAACGTCAATACCCTCTAACTGCGTACTACCATTCGCTACAAGACGAGCCTTGTAGCGACTAAGAGTGCCATATGCTAAATACTTATGACGAAACAACCACATACAACGGACAATATTGGCGTCCGTGGGTCGAGACACAAGAGTCCAAGTTTTATTTTTAATAAGTGCATTATATTCATCACATAGCATTTTGCCAATATGGATCATTAAACGTGTCATTATACGATTTTGGTAAAGGAGAAATAGTAGACACATGAAGATTAAGACGATGAGTTAGACGACTGGACCCGACACGAAAATGTGTGACTATGGGATGAACCGAAACCAGGTTCGGGTTAACAATAAGTGGTGAAACATGCTGGGTTTGAATATCTTGTTGGGCTGGCTGGGTTACGGGGAGGGCCGGTTCTGTTTAGGTTGGTTGGGTCGGTTCTACTTGCGTTGGTTGGGCTGGGCGACGGGGCTAGTAAAGATCGGTTGGGTGTGTGTTTGGTAGGCCGTAGTACCATCAAAAGGCGTTTGGCGTGGGATTAGTTGCAGTTGGAGATGAACGAATGATGTGGGAGATGATGTTAGTTGGCTCTTCCAAAAATGCATATGAGGGAGGTAAAGTGGATGTCATAGAGCGAAAAGGAAATACCGTCTCATCAAAGGTAACGTGTCGAGAAATGATAACTTTATTTGCATTCAAGTCAAGACAACGATACACACGATGGTTAGAGGCATGTCCCAAAAAATGGATGGTGTAGCATGTGGTTGGAGTTTATGAGTGGTATCAAATGTAGGTAACATAAACACCCAAAACTATGCAAGAGGCTATAATCTGGGTTGGTTTTAAACAAATAGGTATGAGGGATGTCATTATTAATAGCACTCGAGGGTAAAATATTTAACAAGTGTATGGCCATATTTAGTGCTTCTACCCAAAAATTAGGAGGAAGACGAGCTTGAAAAAGTAAGGTGCGAATGAGATTGTTTATGGTTCGTATCATCTGTTCAGACTTACCGTTTTGTTAGGAAGTTTTTGAACAAGAGAAACGAAACTGAATACGATTTGAGGCAAATAACTTATAAAAAGCATGGTTGTCACATTCACCACCATGATCACACTTAAATGACTTTATTTCACACTTAAATTGAGTGTTAACAAAGTTAAAAAACAACACAAATTTAGACAAGACATTCGATTTATTAACCAACAGATAAACCCAAACATATTGCGAATAATTATCCAAGAACAAAACAAAATATTTAAAATCAGAGAGACTCGTAATTGGGGAAGTCCCTAAATCCGAGTGAACAACGTCAAAACAAGACTTAACCAACGTATTAGAACTAACAAATGGAAGCCTCACGTGTTTGCCAAGCTGACAAGCATGGCAAAGAACGGGAGCTTTCTCTTTAGTACACGAAATGGAGTTACTAGAAAAAAGACGACGTAACACTTCACTTCCTGGATGTTCACGGCGTTGGTGCCATGTATACTGACTAGTGAGAAAAGCATGAGGGATAGTGGAAGGTTTCGTGACCGGGTAAAGATCTTTAGTGCTATCACAACGGAGAAGAACCCGACGGGTCATGAAATCCTTAACAAAAAAACCAAAAGCATCAAATTCAATGGTACAGTTATTTATCACGAACAAACTGACGGATAGAAATTAAATTCTTGACAATATTAGGACTGACGGATAGAAATTAAATTCTTGACAATATTAGGAGTAATAAGAACATTATTTAAATGAAGGGATCGATGAGGTGTAGGTAAAATACTATGGCCATAGTTGGTAACGGGTATGGAATAACCATCACCAATCGAGACAGATGGATAAATGCACATATTAAGAACATCACTAAGACTATAAATAAAATCATTAAGGTGAATGCTCGCACATGTGTCCATGTTCCAATTACACAAAGTAGGATCGTGAAGCGTCATAGCATTAAACGCATTTGGCAAAAGAGTCCCATGTCCTGCGGGATTGTTATATCACAACTGCCCCAAATTACCCGACTGACCCGCCTGACCCGTCTGACTCGGCTGACTTGGGTAAGTGATCTGTAAAGGATACTGGACCGGAGCATAGTACTGGTGGGCTGACGAAACCACGTGGGTTGACTGGGCCGACTGATAACATATTGATTAGGCCTGTTGCGGAAGGGTAAAGCCTGGTGGGATGTTAAACATTGCAAATGATGAGGCTGGTCCATTAGGATGCATTTAAAGAGCCATAGGTGAGGTATTTCCATTGGAGTGTAACACAGTAGAAGGACCAAGGGATTGTCAATTAACGGGAGTGCCATTATACCTAAGTTTAGCCAAAAGTGTTTGGTGAGTTTAAATTAGCGTTGTCATTTGTTCTTGAGTTTGGATTAGCGCCAAAAGTTCTTGTAGATTAGCAGTGAGTGGCATGATGATATGGTAGGCGTAGGGTTTTGGAGAGTTACTGGTAACAAAAAAAGTGGGTTATGGCTAAGAGGTTGTAACGTGAATAGTGAAGTGTTGTATGGTTTTGATTTGAGTACGTGTAACAAACACGTAAACAGGAAGCACGAGGAAACATGGACAAATCAAATATCAAACTGGAGAACCAAGAAGATCAACACCTAGATCAAACAAATACATATATCACAACTAGGAGATAACACAAGTCGACTGGAAACGTAGCAATCCAACGGTCGACTTAACCTTGATAAACAGAAGATAACGGGTGGACTGTAAAAAAGCAGTCCAACGATCGACCAAACAATATAAAACCACAAGTCGACTAGAAAAGAAGCAATCCAATGATCGACCAAACAATATAAAATCGATAGGGTTTAGGGTGCGACAGAAATAGAAAAAAAGAATTCAGTGTTAGGGTTTATGGATCGGTATTGGCTGATACCATGTAAGTAGGGAATATTGTGTATGTCATTATACATCAAGGATCGGTACATATATAGGTATACAAAGACTATGTTAGAACTCGAGCTTGAGCCCAATACAAAAATACCGACTAACAGTTTTTACATTGTTTGGCTTTAAGGTTGGGGGCAATTTGATTCTATGATGCGGTGCACTTTAATAAAAAGGTCAATAAATTTTTTTACACTAAAAACCGATTTTATTTAACGAACTGTGAAGGGCGCCGCCCCCATACCTTGCATGTACATCTGCCCCTGCTCAGCTATCTTATCCATCATATTTTCGAATGTAATTAAACAATTTAACTAAGTATAAAGTTTACTCATTTTTATAAGCTCGTTTCACTTAGCTTAATCTTATAAAAAACATATAACTTAAAAACCTTCTATAAGCTTGTTTGACAAACAAAACTAATTTTATAACTTATATTATTTTAGAAGTTTAAACAACTATAAGCTCCCATAAGCTTGTTGCCAATCATGTTAGCAAATATCCTATTTCGATATTGGATATTTCTCTATAATTGTGTCCTAACCTATTTAATGCATTAGTATATTTGTACATTATATATTGTTGATTTATATCGGTAATATTAAGAAAATTATATAAATATTTAGTTACCATAATGAAACTCTATAGGATATTGTATCTTGATGGGAGGTCCAATTTTCTCATATAATAATGTCTAGGTAATGTATTATGGTAATGATTTCATAATAATAACCTAATTAGGAGTTTATCCCTGCTTGACCTCTCTTATAAATAGAGGATTATTCACCTCATAACAATACATAAAAACATTATGATCCATCACTAAGAAGAGAGGATTAAGTAGAAGATCTCTAACCTACCCGTGTTCTTCGTTCATGATGATCTCATCTTTCGTATCAAGTAAGTTTTAATGTTATGCTTAATATTATTTGATCGTTCATATTATGATTAAATGTTTCTTGGGATAATCAAATCAATATGTGGCATCGAGCTTGGTTATTATCATAATATGTTATGATAATTTATAAGAGGATGGATATCTTAAACTATATTGTGTGCACATGCTATTTCTATGATTTTCAAAATTATAATGTTCATGAAATTATATACATGTGTCACGTTTGTATAACTAATTCATGTCGATTTTGAAAAAGTTAAAATAATTGAAAAAGTTAAGATGATTGATGCTTGTTTTGAAAAAGTAGATAAATTAGTTGAAGAAGCGTAGGAGAAACAATCTCTACTTGTAAACTGTAATACTGTGTCTAGTTTACATGTCCTTGTTGCTCACTTAAAAAGAACATAATAGAGAGTGACATATCTTTTGCCATCTAAAGATCATCGCATAATTTGACTTTTTATGATTCGTTTTTCTTTATTATTTTTTATTTAAATAATGTTGAATACAATCTAAAATAATTTTATATAATACATGACATGATGATTAACTTCTACCATTCTATCATTCTTATACAAACTTTTATTAAGAGATGTGACACTTATTTTGTTACAATTTAAGCCAATATTAAATTATATGAATTGGCTTAAGTTTTCTTATGGATGTAATACATTTGACCATCACGTTTGGTTCAAAACAAAGAATCTCAATCTTGTCATAATTTGTGGACAATTTAATCGAGAGTATTCTACAGTATGTTTTTTAAAGAAACACATTACATGACTGCTAACTTGTTTATAAGTTTTGAACAGTGAGTTTTGTAGTGTTTTTCTTTCATAATGATTTAATTAGTAAAGGACATTATGTGACATGTTTGTAATATATTTTAACATGTCTTGTGACTGTTAAAACTGGTTGTCATGCCCAAAGGAAGGCTACTGGTTAAAACAGTTAAGTGAATGAACGGTCATACTTATGACTACCTAATTGTCGAAGTTAGTGTTGGCCCAAAGGAAAGCACTTAATCAAAATAATTATGTGAATTAAAGTCATATTAAGTTACGTGTTCGTGTTTTACTACTATCTCACATGTATGATAATATGTGTTTCAATTCTAAAGCAGTGATAACTATAGTTGCATCTAAATTTATGGTGTGGTTAGATTTCAATAACTAACATTTGCCTTATGGTTAGTTATACTTTTATGTTAATAATTTGATATAGTCCTTAGTTTGAATAGTTCCTTATGTACATATGTATAAGTCATTTGCTTAGATAACCACTATAAGCTTGTTATAACCATTAAATAGTAAAAACATGATTAAAAAAGGGGTGGAATAATGTATTATATGATCATAAAGTTCAACATGCATTATGATACGGTCATCTC
>BQNB010131935.1:0-18706 GCA_026074375.1 Tanacetum coccineum | reverse complement strand
TAACACATAATTGGTCACAAGGAATAAAATTATGTGTGCAATATTAGACATGTTCAATCCAAATTACTCTATAAGTATTAGTCTGGTTTTAAGAGTTTTATAAAATCTATATTCTGTAAATATTGACTAGACACAAGGCATATCACATATGAGCAATTAAAACAGACAAAAAATGGATTGAAAATTGAGGAACAAACTCTTATAATGAAAGCAGTAAATCACATAATGCCTCGAGTTCTCAAAAGAGTCTTCCCCAATTGGAGAACCATAAGACTCTCACTAGGTTTTCTGCTAAAGTGCCTAGATCGCCACATCCATCATATAACATGATTGTGTGAGTCTTACAGCCGAGATAAAACAAGAATAGAATCATTATGGCAGCTTAATTAACATTTAATTTTTGATCTATTCTTCTTTTTATCAATATAACATATGTGTTTATTCTAGGTTGTTTATTCATTTTCTAATCAAACAATAAATAAAACAATATATCAAGATTCCATGCAGCCCTAGCATGTTTAAATCGTATGTAATATATAAATACTAAACGAGTTAAGTCGTGATGCCACTGTTTGAATTTAACAATCAAGTTAACCATCAACTCTTACGAGTACGCAGCGGATATAGATCTAGTTTAGTATAAACAATTAACATACACATAAATAAAATAAGGAATATGGAATACTAACCCTCGTAGTCAACTGCAAATAAACGAAATCGATATCTAGAAACTAGTGACTAAATTGTTACCTCTATGAGTGTTCACACAAACACGTCAATCAAACACACCAAGATGCTAGTCTTGATTTATGAATCCCAAATACCAAGTGTCGTCTTGAGTACTTGCACCAAAACTGAAATAACCCTAGTAACTATTTTACCGAATTCGGTAATGAGCCTAGATTCAATTTCAGAGAAAACCAAAACCAAACAAAATGAACCCTAGCTTGGATATAATCTGATGTCGACCTTGAGATCAGTTAAACCAACCTTCTTGCAACCCTTGAATCATTCCTTAGAAAAAAGGGAAAACAATTCGCACCTGAAATTGTTTTGTGGGATTACCGAAATTCAAAACAGGAAGCAAACCGAAAAACTTAAGCTGCTGAATTTTGGTAGACTTTTGGGAGAGGGGAGGCTATGAAAAATTAAGAGGTTTTTAGGGTTTTTCAGACATCTCAACTGACCTAGGGTGTGGGGTATATATAGTTACCCAACCCTAGTTGTAGAGTGATTGGGAAGCTACACTTTGATCCTTATCACACTTCCTTTTCACTCTTATCTCAAAAACTCTTCTTCCTTATCTTATGCTCTCCCAAACCGACTCAAACTTCCTCTTAGGAACACATATGGGTCGGCTGACTTTAGGTCCCTATATGTTTATGTTTGTGTCACTTAAGTCCTTTAGGTTATATGTACATTTAAGCTTATTACATTAAAGTTAATAACTTAAAGTCATTTCGTGAAATAAATGTGTCCTATGTGTTTAACGTGTGTGCCCCTAATAGGCTCACACATTTCTAGTTGTACACGACTAATCCAACTACCACATTCCAATAACCAGTTACTGCCACAAGGTATTCACTGAGCCATCTCAATCTCATAGTTAAGACTAGGTGGTATCCGTGGTACTCAAATGGTCAGGTACTAAATTTTAGTCGCTAAAATCTTAATCAAAAGGTATATTTCTTTATATTAAACACGACGACATGTGTGTGATGTTAGTGGCAATAACAAGTAGGAGGATGGACTGAAGTGTACGATGGACTAACTGTTAGCCTTAAAATATGGTGACATATCCGGAATTACATTAGTTCATTTATAGCGTGACATATAGGGACTAATAATGACTAAGTATGATAGTTGTATGTCACTAAGACTATAAATACCCCCTCCATACTTCCATGGAGGGGTGAAGCTCACATTTTGTAAGTGTGTATGTGTGTGTTCTCTCAAGCACACACATCTTCCCATCTTTTTATTCCTTCAACTCTAATAATATGGCTTTACATCTTTTTCATTTTACACAACCTACATATCTGTTTTAATTCCCTGATATTACAAGTCATTTACAATCTACACCACGCCTATTAGAAACCAACCCGGATGAACCTAGACCTTCAGGTTCTTGATCAAAATTTGAAAATGAAATGTTTGTGTGGTGTTGGGGTTTCAGACGCAACAAGAGAGAAAGAGAGAAGAGAAAATATTTTTTGTGTGTGTGTTTTGTATGTTTGAAATGATAAAAGCCAAAATATACATGACCCTCCTAGCCATGGTTCCTAAAATCTTGCCTTGTTGTCCCCTAAGAGGTTTGAAATCTGGTTGGCATCCTAGGGGGATCCTAGGTTCCTTCCGTCACTTGTCGGGTTCACTAATGCTCCAAATTCGTGATTTGGAATGTGACCCGAAGTTTTCTAGTATTTTTATTTAATTAAAAATTACTTTTACATGAACTTAGAATATTCACACGATATGTTTTATAGTTAAACTGCTTTAAATTAAGTATTGCCATTTACGGACGTGCGGGAACGTGTTGTTTGCCATTCTAAGCCGGTTGCGGGAAAACTTTTCAGAAATTGATCCAATAGGAATAAAATCCAATAGAATAAAAATCAATTTATGAATAATTAAAGATAATAAAATGAAAGATCAAATAGATGATAAACTAAGGTGCCTTTAATTCACAAAAATTAATCTTACAGAAACAAAAATGTATAAAAAAAAAAGCTGACCAAAAAGGACATTATGAACGGATGAAACCGCCAGGGTTACATTCTATCCCCCCTTAAAAAGTAATTTTGACCTAAAATTCCAACTAGTATTAAGCAAGATATGTAGATTTGAGTTTTCACCTGATCCTAACTTTTACCAAGTAAATCAGCCCTCGTTTCGGAATTCCATCGAACCTTTAAACCTTTACAATAGGAATCCTACTCCGCTTCAGTTTTTTGAACTCTCATTCTAGGATTTCAACTGGCTCTTCCACAAAGTTCAACTTAGCATCAACTTGGATTTCCTCTAAAGGCACATGTAGTGTTGGGTTGGCTAAACATTTCTTGAGGTTCAACACGTGAAACATGTCATGAACACCGTTTAGCTCCTCAGGTAGTCTTAGTCTATAGGCTACTGGATTGATCCTCTTAGTGATCTCAAATGGTCCGACAAACCTAGGTGCTAACTTGCCTTTCTTCCCAAAGCGTACCACACATTTCCAAGATGACACTTTGAGTTGAACATGATCACATACACTGAATTCTAAAGGTTTCCTTCTCTTATCTGCATAGCTTTTCTGACGATGATGTGCAGCCTTAAGCCTATCCTTGATTTGTGAGATCTTCTTAGTTGTTTCTTGCACTATCTCAGGCCCTATCAATTGTTCTTCTCTAATTTCTTCCCATAGGATGGGTAAATGACACCTTCTCCCATAAAGTGCTTCAAACGGTGCACATCTCACACTAGAATGATAACTGTTATTGTAAGAAAACTCAACCAATGGAAGATGAATGTCCCAACTTACCCCGAAATCCATGACGCATGCTTTGAGCATGTCTTCCAAGGTTTGAATAGTACACTCGCTTTGACCATCGGTCTGTGAATGGTAAGCCGTACTCATGTCCAACCTAGCTCATAATAACTCCTGCATTGACTGTCAAAACCTTGATGTAAAACGACTATCACGATCGGATATGATCAAGATTGGAACACCATGCCTTGCAACGATTTTATTAAGGTATAGTCTAGCTAACCTATCCATCTTATGGAAACTAGAAGGGGGGTTGAATAGTTTACAGGTTATTTTTTTGATTTAAAAGTTTGCTTCTAAAATGTTTAGATTCGAGTTATATGTTCAACCAATCAAAAATATGAATCAACAATATAAATATCTAAACTAATGCTAATTAACAATCACAATACTATAGAGAGATAGAGAATAGAACAATCAAACCAAGACATCAAGATTTTATAATGGTTCGGCTACGAAGCACCTCTTTGCCGTACTCCACTCCCTGAGTATCCTACTTGATATTTCACTATGTCAACAAGCTCCCTTTAGGCGGAGAAAACCGTTTACACATCGCTTACATTGTTTTCTGACACTAAGCTAAATGTCGAGTCCTAATCTTAGCTAGAACCAATCTACCACTACACAGTCACAAGATCTACACTATTAGATTTACACACAATCCAAATCACATAATTACACAAGATAATTACAACAGAGATTTAATACTTAGAAGAAGAAAGGAGAGACCACTAAATAACAATTTGTTTCTTGGCGAATATGAATGTTCTTCTCTTACACTTGATAGAAGAATAAGAAAGATTGAATCACTTGAAACAAGATTAAACAATGTTAGTAATCAAGAGATTTAGAGAGATAAAGGAGGTTTTTAGAGAGAGAAAGTTATCTGTAAAATTCGTGCAAAGAGGTTTGTTTTTCTGCTGGAAATAGTGCAATATTTATAGCCAGTGAATCCCAACGGTCATCTGCTGGCGGTCCCGGTGGTCCCAGATATATCTGGGGACCGTGTGCCTATCAGGGGGCCGCCAGTAGACGCCGCTCCTGTTTTTGTCATTTTGTGAGGAAGGTTGTATCTGGTATGGAAGCTTCTATTTTGGGGGAGGGGGAAACCATATTCAAATTTTATTATTTAGATAAAACATTTTCTTTTATTAAAAAGTATTTTTGTATATTTATTTTGTAAAAATACTTTTGTGAAAATGTTATGGTTAAGAAAAAATATTTTCTTGATCACTAATCATGCTTAATGATTTGTTTGTACATACCTTAAGTGATCACTAATCTTAGAAATTAAATTTTATGATTAATAATTTGTAAACGTTTATTTTTATCATAAATGTTTTTATATTTTGTTATTATCAAAATATTGAGAGGTCGAAAAATATAAATAACATTTTTAGACATTATTTGTATTAACAATCTCCTCATTTTTGATGATGACAAAATATAAACTCATTTTGTATAAATTTAAAGGTTTCAAATTATTAATGAGTTTTATTCCATTTCTCCCTCTTTTTGTCGAATTCAAAAAGGATGATCGACGAATTGTTGTAGAAGGAAAGGAGCCAACGATATCAAGACTCCCCTTTGATGTATGCTCCCCCTCGCTTGGGGTACCAAGAGATCGATATTACAAAAATTGTTGGCTATAAAACAAAGTTAGAGGTACAAGTGCAAGAAAAATATCTTTACGCATAACTATAAATTCAAGTCACCCATAAAAGAGTTTCATTCAATAATCAAGAAACTCATACAATAGTTACATAAACAAATTAGAGCTTATACAGAGACATGAACTTATGCATAAAGTTAAGTTATACCAAGAGTATTAATACTACATAAATCCTAGATGATTCATGATTCATAGGAGATGACTTTTGAGCAAAAGGTTGAGGTGACACATTATGAGATTATTGAAAACATTTCAAGGTTGAGGTGGAAATGTGAAGTGATTGCGGTAGTGAGAAGATACTCAAGATGAGCAAACATGATGTTCATCTCATCTCTTAAGGTTAAGAAAAGGTTTTGGTTGTAAGAACAACATATGCATGTTGACCCATGGTAGTCATGATAGTTGTAGTAAAGAGGATGGCCCATGATGGGTGGTTGAGGTTGTGGTAGAGATGGCGGTGATGGAGTTTTAAGGTTTTCAAATGGTGACAATGAGATGGTGATATCCAAAGAAGGATGACTTCGAAGTAGTTGAGGGTTTGAAGGTCTAGGAGGAACATCCAAGATGTTGTCAAGCAAAGGGTTCAAAGGTTGAGGAGAGGTTGGTTCATTAGATGATGGTGGTGAAATTTTGAGTTTTGATTGAAAAGAAGAAGATGTGTTCTCTTAGCTTGATGAGGTTTCATTGATTGATGGTGCATTTGAAGGAGTTAGAGATGAAGAGGTTGTTGTGGGTAAAAGTGTAGTGAGGTTTTCATCATCATTTATGAGATCAACAAAGAGTTCTTTTGGAGGTATGATGGTGAGTTTGATTTTATTAAAGCCATGGGAGGAAGATGCTTGAGTGGAGTCCATGGTGGAAGGGTTTGAAGAAGGTGAAGATGATAAAAAGAGTGAGACGGGTGGCTTATTTAATTAGGAAGTAAAGGATTGAAAAGGCAAAGCATGAGGATTAAGGAAAGAGATTCCAAAATTGGTTTAGCAAAATACAGAAAGTATAGCTGTGTCTAGTGGAGAGTGTCAAATCGCACAGAAAAATCAGTTAAGTCACATAAAATTTTCGTGACTCTGATGGGCAATCCATTGTCCCATATTAAAGGCGGAACAGATATATTAGGGGGCCACCCTTTATTTATAGGGGCCGTTCTCTGGAGACAGGAAATTTTTTTTCTAGTTTTTTCTGATTTCCTGTAAATTCTGTACATAAATTTTTTCCTAGATTTTCTCTTTTTCAGTCAATCCTATTTCATCATGAATCATCTAATATTTAATAATCAAATTCACAAAATCAACTATCCTAAGTTCTATTAAAGAAGCACATATTGACAAATTGACTAAAAGATAAGCATGCATAGTATCATATAAGTAACCATAGTGTATCAAGGTGCATGCAAACAAGTGTTTAGGATGATAAAATCGATTGATCATCCAAGGCAAGTTATGTGCCCGTACTACATACTAAGATACCACTAAATAGCATTAGTTTAAGTACTTAAGCTTCATAAAGTAGTAAATAGTATAATTAATAATGTCATAAATCAATTTTCCACATTGCTCACTTCTTCATGTTTCTCCACAAGTTTCTGATGCCTTTTCCGATTGACCTTAATCCACCACGATGCTCATCTCATATCTAAAATTGACGATTGATGATTTTAGTTTGGCGGTTGTAAAATAATTCCATGTGAGGGTCAATGTTAGGTGGGTTTTGAAAGATTTGAGGGACCTTATTTGTTAAGGAGTTAACAAAACGAGTGGGGGGAAGGAGTGCTTGCACGCGAGGTCTCTTCATCATTTCCATCATCATCATCGTGGAGATGAGAGGAAGATGGTTGATCGAATGCAGAGGTAGAAGAAGTAGAATGACGACCTCTTCTTGTGCCACGATCCTTTTAAGTCTTTCGCTCTTGTTGGGCGGTAAGAGGATTCATGACACGACCGTACAAGACATAGGACTGATTGTATAACTCGGGGCTTTCACCCATGACATACTTAAACAAGCGAGTCAATAGCATACCATATGGTAGTATCAACCTAGCTTGTTTAGTGACAAACTCCATTCGTTTTGCAATAAAATATGCAAGATTGAATTTTTCGGACCTTACGACAGAATACAACATATAACAAAGACATGCGGAATAGTGTGATCCCGGATTACCCCCAAAAATAAAATATTTTATTTATTTTTTTTTTTTTTTTTTTAAACAAAACACATTTTCCTGGATAATTTCTTCTAAAGGCTTCAAGGTTGACACAATTTCATGAGTGAGAATTTGATGATCTTGAACATCGATTTCTTGCTTATGACGAGTGCGAGTGACCTGACCTTCTCGATCATTTAGAATATACGCAATGGTTTCATCAGGAGAAGGAGGGTTGGTTTGGTATGGACCATCCCTAGGAACACCATATGCCAAGTCATCAAGTGACCACTTGTCGGTAAAGACACAAGCACCCTCACAAGGTATGTCAAGAATTTGAGCAAATTCTTCAAGAATCTAAGAAAAGAATTGATTTTAAATCACAAATTCGATTAACATTTGACCTTCGTCGGAATAGTTTATTTGATATTGACTATAGAATTCAAGTATAAAGCGAGGACAAGTTTGGTCATTGATTTCAAGAAGACACTCAAACTCAAGAAAACTAAACAAGGGCCGAACATAGCGTAGATCCATAAAGTTGTCAAAAATCACCCGACCCTCATGAATATAGCGACTTTTAAGGTTTCTTAGTCTTTCTTTTAAACTTTTCCTTTGTTTTCCTTTCTCATTCAAAAATAGATAAGCCCTAAATAAGCCGTGCAAGCTTATTGTTAAGCAGAAAATAGAAATAAGCTACTAAGTATATAAATGTTATCCAACCATCACGTCCAAAATAATAAAATGGTCTTTTCCTTGTGTCCCTTTACCCACGTTCAAACCAACGACAACCCTTTTTATTTATTTCAAAACTTTAAGCTTTTGATTTTTATAAAACAAACCGTACAACTATTATCTATGCATCATAAGACTACTAGAAGTACAAAAATATTTAAGAAATTGATGACTTACAAAGAGGGTTTTGAGAATGAGATCGACACGAAACCGACAACCCAAATGTTGTTTTTGTATACCTACGCCTATTAGAAACCAACCCGGATGAACCTAGACCTCCATGTTCTTGAACAAAATTTAAAAATGAAATATTTGTGTGGTGTTGGGTTTTCGGACGCAACAAGAGAGAAAGAGATGAGAGAAAATGTTTTTTTGTGTGTGTTTTGTGTGTTTGAAATGATAAAAGCCAAAGTATACATGACCCCTCCTAGACATGGTTCCTAAAATCTTGCCTTGTTGTCCCTATGTAAATTATTTAATCAATTACACATACCAATATAACCTATTCACCCAAAATCATAAAAAACTATATATATTTACTAAAAATACTATCTACTCTTCTTTAATAAATTAAAATATAAAACCCCCCCCATTAAATCCACCCACCTTCCCCACCATTATAAACACACCCACATTTTTTCTAAAACCAATTTTCATTCTCACATTTTTTCCACCTAATCTTTAAAATTCAACCCAAAATCCCCCCCAAAACCCCTCTCCAATCCTAAAACCAAAATCAAAATTCCAACCCCAACACTACAACTTCATCTACAAACCTAATACCCCCCCCCCCCCCCCCCCCCCCCCCCCCCCCCCCCCCCCCCACCCCAAAAAAAAAAAAAAAACCCAAACCAAAAGAAAAAAAAAAAAAAAAAAAAAACTACTTATATAACCGATATATATATTAAACTCACCCTCATTTCTCCCCCCCCCCCCCCCCCCCCACCCCCCTCATTTTATAAAATTTTTCCCCCTCCCTTTTTTTTCCCCTCCCCCCCACCCTTTTTTTTCTCACGACACGGAGTGAACAGGTTAGAATCGAGACTAGAAGAAAAAGAAGACGATTTATGGATTGTGTTCCATCATTCCTAAACCAAGACGTAGATAGTTAAACGATTCTCGTTTAAGGGATTTTGTAAGGATGTCGGACTATGTTGAACGGACGACATTTCTTTAAGATAGGTATGTCCTTTTGGACATTATCACGAAGAAAGTGGTGACGAATTTCGATGTGTTTGGTTCGAGAGTGTTGCACCAAGTTTTCGCTAAGGTCAATCGTGCCTTTATTATCGCACATGATCGGGACGTCATCGAGTCGAATGTCGTAGTTGATAAGAGCTTGTTTCATTGATAGTGCATGTTGACATGCCTTTCCGGTGCTTACGTATTCGGCTTTGGTAGTGGATATAGCAAGAGCGGTTTGTTTCTTCGAGAACCAAGATGTCAATCAACATCCCACGAACATACAAATATCGCTAATGTTCTTTCGGTCCACATAATCTCCCGCATGATCAGAGTCGGCATATACTACTGTTTCTATGCCGGTCCCCTTAGGATACCATAATCCTAAGTGCGTAGTGCCTTTAATGCATCGGATGGGGTGATCGCGTAACGCCCGCTTCAAGGTGGAGGTTTAGGAGTCTTCTTGTAAGCAGGGCACAAGGCAGACACTAATCATGCTATTGGGCCTATTGCCGTTAGGATATATTCTCTACCTATCATGCCTTGATACTTGGTACTATCTACCGACTCACACTCTTTGTCTTTTGTAAGTTTAGTATCGGAGGACATGGGGGTTTTCATTGGTTTAGAATCTTATAAGCCTAACTTCTTAAGCATTTCTTTAATATATTTAGATTGATTGAAGAAGATATCATCTTCCATATGTTTTATTTGTAATCCAAGGAAGAAGTTGAGTTCACCCATCATGCTCATCTCGAACTCGTCATGCATGATTTTGGCAAATTCATCACACATGTCTTGACAAGTCGAGCCAAATATAATGTCGTCGACATATATTTGAACGATGACGAGGTTTGAACGTTTCTTCTTGGTTAAAAGTGTTGTATCTACCCGTCTTATTTGTTTTATGTTTGATAGAAAGCTTTTAAATCTATCATACCAAAAGCTTTGGGTTGCTTGTTTAAGACCTGTATAAAGCTTTCTGTATGTTTTTAAGAAACATGACCCGGTTTTTTCAAAAGTCAATGAATCCTGGAAGGTTGTTGCCCGTTATACCTCTCATTGATATAAAACGTTCAGGAATGCATCCTTTTTACATCAATTGGAAATCTTAAAATCTAACTTTCAAGCCTAAGTAATAGTATTCTATAGACTCAAAGTCGCTAAGCAACTGGGGCATAAATTTTATTCATAAACGCTGCCCTCTGTTGATTATAGCCTTGAGCATAACCTAGCCTTATTTCGAGAAACAATACGTTCTCGTCTAACTTATTTCTAAACACCACTTAGTTCCTATGATTGTCATATTCCTAGGTTGTGGAACTAACTCCAAGACGTTGTTAGCAATGAATTGATTTACTTCTTTTGCATGCGATTATCCACTTTATCCGTTAAAGCTTCGTTCACATCTTCTTAGGGTTCTATTGTTGATATAAAACCAAAAGAAGTTATCTTGATTTTGGGCTTGTGACGAAGAATTCTTAGTTAGGTTTCTCGACTTTTTCTAATGGATGGTGTCTAGATTCCTTAATATTGACTACTTCGTCAATCTCTCTAAGTTTCACATTGTTGATAGGGAAATTGCCTAAAAAACATTTGTTATATTTTTCGATCTCTCTACGTTTTGATAATCACAAAAAGTAAAAACAATTAATGAAAAATTAATTATAAACAAGTAATTAGTAGTAAATTTTCATTTCAAAATTTTAATCACTTAAAGGTATGAATAAACAAATGCTTAATGTAGTTTATGATCAAATGATTTTTTATTTAAACTCACACTTTTTATAAAAATGACACAAACATTTTTATATCTTTTACAAAACATTTTTAGATTTAAAAGAAATGTTTATTCAGATAAATATTTTGAATTCAAAATTTTTACTCAAAAACGGCTAAAAATGTTCTAGAAAACACATCCCTCAGAAAAGACAAAAAAATAAGTGTCAGGCATGGGCGGCCCCCTTAATTATAACGGGCGGCCCCCATAATTTTAAGGGGACCGACACATAATTAAGGGACGGCCACGTGTTTTTTGTCAAATGCTTGCTTATAAAATAATTGACTATTCCCCACTCCAAAAAAAAATGTTTTTCTCACCTTTTGCACACACTTTCTTTCTGTTCTAAATCAGTTTATACTTTCCTTTCTTTCCTTTGATATTAATATCATAAAAGCTTTTATTCCTATGTTTCTCCATGTGATCTAAGCTTGATCCTTAAGCGCAAGAGAAGAATCCTTCCTATTCATCTTAAGTGAAAAAGTCTTATAGTTAGTGTTGTCATTGCACCTTGTTGCAATTGTATCATATCTTGTAAATTATTTGTGTATATTGTGAAGGTGTGTATCGTAGTTATGTAACAATAAGTAGATTGTTATGATCATTGTAAGTATAGCTAGATCGGGGTGATCTTAGTAAGTAGTGATAGATTGGTGTGATCGTAGTAGTGTATTGGTAAAGTGAAGGTGTGAAGCAAAGTGATGTTGTGAAGTGAAGAGAAGTGGTGAAGTAGAGAGAAGTTGTGTAGTGAACCAAGTTGTGATTTGTCGTGTAGTGTGTGTTGTGTTTTGTCGATTGGTTCTAGTAGGATTAAAATCGACATTTAGTAGTGTCGAGAAATTGGTGTAAGCTAAGTTTGTACGATTATCTCCGCCTAAGGGATCTTGTTGAGTAGTGAAGAAAACTTCTCGCGTTTGGTGCCGGGGGTGGAGTAGGGCGAAGAGGGCTTCGTTACGAACCACTATAAATCCTCATGTAGTGGTTTGATCTTTCCCTTCCTTATTCTTATTTGCATTTCTTTACTTTCACCTTCTATGATAGTTCAAAATCTCAATTTTTTTACCCATTTTCCTACACAACATTCTAAATATAATTATTCTCCACCCCCCACCCACATCTTAAACACTTTCCCCTCTTCCCCCCTAACGATTACCCAATTTGTACACCCTTATCACTACACCACCTCATACAACACAATTAAAATACATATAAACTAATATAATAACATCTCCACCATAAACTCCTTTCAAATCATCCTAAACAACAAAATCCTATTATTCATTCAAACATTAACAATACTATACTCCCAACATATCCAACCCCCTCAACACACTTCTGGGCTTACCTAACACTATTTTTCAAATAAACAACAATCACCTATCAAACCTACAACCAAAAACATCTTACACCAAAATCTACACTCTTTAATCCCAACACCCAACACCACGACCCTGACTCTCTCACCTCTACTCCAACTATCACCCAAAAAAATAAACCCTAAATTCTTCAATCGGTCCCACTCCTACAAGAGTACAGAATATTTGTAGATAGATGATGTATATATTATATAGAGAAATAAACCATATGTGAAAACAACAATTATATTATACCACACCCCTGCCACAGCAACTTTGGTATCAACATAAATACTCGCCCCCCCACAACATACACCCAGAGTAACCAGTTCGTCACAAACACACATCTCTACTACCAGAGAAAGTTAGAGAATCGGGAATTTGTGCTCCTTATCTCTCGGCGTCGACCACCCCGCTCAAGAGCTTATAAGTTACCTGGGAGCAAGCGCGTGCGGATATCGGATAAAACAAGGAAAGACTCTATATTTTGAAAAACATGGTCATAGTCTAGGTTTTGAAAACGACCTAGTTCTCTATGACTTCAGCTCTGATACCATCTGTAACACCCCCAAAAATCAGGACAACGCAGCGGAATGGTAACATTGGGGTGCTACTTCAGGGCACAAAACACAAGTCACGGAAAACGACCTCAAAAGAGACGTTTAAATAAATTTCACATTCGTTATATTAAAATCAGAGTTTCATTAGGTCCCATTAGTAATGTATTAGAAACATTTTTAAAACGTTTGTCAAATAGTACTCAAGTTATTAAGCCTTCAAAAATATATATATCCGCGCGACTCGAATGCTCCCAATGCTCCACTAGCAAAATAGTAACCTGAAAATACATGCTAAAACGTCAACAATAATGTTGGTGAATTCATAGGTTTAGGTAAAAGCAGTGTTGAAATAATTCAAGAAATATTTCATTAGAAAAAGTAGCGTTACAACATTTAAAAGTGTTATTTCTGAAATCCATCCGAAATCCAAGTAGTGATTTAATAAATCTAGAAATGTTCAGTAGTGGACCACAAGATCGAAGTAATGGTGGACTAAGTACATATTCCGAAGTCCAAAACAAGTAATGTAGACAAGAGAAACACATTCATCAAGTCTAAGTATATATTATTGCACTAAGCTCATGACACCGAAGCCTTAACTAGATTTTTGCCCCAATCAGAATATAGGATGCTTGCCAACACCCGGACACCTCTCAATGTTAAATGCACCCGATCAAACTAGTGACCCAAGTAAGGGTGGGGATTGTCAATCCCGATAGATCTATCCACAACACTCGCGCTTACTATAATAGCAATTAACGGTTCATGATAAGTAGGGACTTCACGGCAATAAGGTAACTTAGCAATAATATTTAGCAGTAATCTGGATAGCAATCACTTTGTAACACTTGTGTCCGTAGTAAAAACAAACATTTCTAAAATTCACTACTTCAAATATTGGATTCACGATCTCAAAACGTGTAGTAACAAATCAAAACTTAGTAAAAAAAAATCATGTAACGCTTACATATAGAAATCAATAAGTATAATGTAAGTAAACGACACGTATTCTCACCCTGAAAACAAGTTTAAGAAACTATTAAAAGAGAAAAAGGTAGGGCATGAACTCACCTGATGTTGAAGAACGATTGACAGATAGACCCTCTAATATGCACAACACAAAACGGAAGACAAAGCACTAGACCAGAAGATCTGCTTAACTTAACGGCTATGTCCACTATTTGGGATAGTGTATTTTGGGTTTCCGATGGATTGGTTTAACAAAATAATCGAAGTAAAAAGCAAAGTATTTAATATATTTCGTATTATTACATCTGAAAAATAAATACAAGTAATAGATTCATAACATGAATTATATAAAAGGATAAACGACCAAAAAGAATAAATCGAAGTATAAATAAATGCGATGATGAATTATTATGAAGGAAGACGAGGATTATAAAAATAGTCGAAGCATATAAACTTCCACGTAATAAAAAGAGACTTTAGAAAAATAATTACAACATAATTCGACATGCCTTTGGAAAATCAACCAATTAAATTAATAACAGTTCTGTAAGAAAGTAAACCTACGTTTTTAAAGTTACGAATTAGATAAACGACTCGTTTAAAAGTTTTTACCAAAGTTAGTATTGTCTTCTTAATGAGACATAAAAATAAACTTTATATTTAAGTATTCGTTTAATTGAAAATGTATAAGTTTTCTTTATTTACCGGTTATTGTTTTAATTACTATTTTGATAATCTTAAGTCTTTTAATATCCTCGATAATAGAATTTTTAGTGGGAAAAGTCCCAAGTATAGAGATTTTAATAAATTTCGGCACGACCCTTTCTTTATACGACGATTCCCATATTTATAAATTTCAATATTTTCCCTCTTTTTAGTCAATCCATGTATGCAAAAATCCTCCGGTTTTTAATATTATAATATAATATAATATATATATATCTATAATATATATATATATATATATATATATATATATATATAATATAGTATATAAATACCTCAGACGTAATGATGAAATAACAAATAAGTAAACCAAACCACCCCTTATTGGGCTGCTTGTTAAACGCCGCGATCCAAAGGGCCCCCGCTGGCAGTTAACTGCAATCCAAATGCCCTACTAGGCTTGTTAAACGCACAACCAAACACCCCCGTTGGGGCTATAAAACTAGCAAACAAACATCCTCTTAGGGGATGTTATCCATAAATCCAAACACCCTTAAAACCAATAAAATAGAATAAACTAAAAAAAATATAACCATCTAATAGGAAAAATAGGGGTGAGTGAGGTGTAGGTGGATTGCTCTCCGCGACAGCGACGCGTGATTCGCTGGTGTCCGATGTGGTGATATGGCGACAAGAATGATGAAGATGGTGACGGGGTGCGGATGATGATGGTAGGACTGGTGTGCGGCGGTGGTAGGCAGGAGCTATCGTAGGACAGCAGCCGGATGGAGGGGAAAATGACGCGTGATTGGAGGTATGGAGCATGCAGCGGCGTCAAGTGGTGGTGTATTATGGTGACCAGCAGCGGCGGATTCAATGCGGCCGGAGGAGGATGGCGGCGCAGTTGGAAAGCGTGAGTTGGGGATCCGGATAGATCGGGCGATATAATCGTATTTGGAGTTTCATCGAAAAAGTCAGCCGAAAACTTTTTTTGCGACGGCGTCAATGGTGGTTGGCCGGCGGCGGTGAAGGCAGGTGGTGGCCGCTGAACATAGCCGGTGTGGGAGTGATGGGAGACGGTGAAGATGAAAGTGTGGGTGTATTATATTATAGAAATTGAAAAAAAATGTATGATTTATATATATTAAATATATATATAATATAGATATATATATATATATATAAATATAGTGTGAGTTTACCTTATCCAGAACCAAATAAAATGTACAGAAACCTAGCGAGAACCAATCTTAACCACTATTTTTTAATCAATGGTTAAACATGACTTGTGCCTTAATTGTAACAAATTAAACATTAGGTAAATTTCTGAAAAGCGTAGGAGAGGTACATTTAGGAATTACAATGTCTTATTTATTTTAGTTATTATTCCATATTAACATGAAATCGGATTTTGAGATCTCAGAATCAGTTATAAAACCTACTACGTCCATCTCCCTCATTCTCTCATAGCCACCATCGCGTGAAAAGAAAAACATATCCTTGATAAATGAAACGCACTTAATTTGAAAATCATAAATAATTGCTATGGCGATTGATCCCATAAACAACGAAGATCTTTTCAAAGCCGTTGAAAACGGCATCGCTACTTCACGTCGATGACGATGACGGAACGATGATGGAAGTTGTTACTTCACGTCGCCGATTATGACGGAATATCGTACATTCACTGTTTTTTCTTGACGGTTTTTAGTTAAAATAGTTATCTCGTTTGTAAAAGTATGGTTTTTGATTATTCATCGGTTTATCGTAAAATCACGATTTAATAATCTTAAAAACTATATAACTTGTCATTTTATCGGGTTTCTAAAATAATATAAACTTTAAATGAAAGTTTACTAAGTATAAGAAATTTTTAGAAATTTCGGCATGACCTTGCCGTTTATACGACGTTTCCATTTTTTTTTACCAAAACTCAACGTTTTCCCCTTTTCAATCAATTTGTGTTGCAAAGTACGCGCGTGTTTCAATATATATATCTAAACTAAATCAAACAAATAACAAAAAGAAACAAAACCAAATAGAACCAATCACACCCGAAACTGTTAAACAACCAACCAACACACCCTACTCGTTGTTAAACCCGGAAACAAACACCCCTCTTGGGCTGTCACAGCCAAACGCACCCTTGGTCCAAATCTGCCAAAACCAAACACACCCCTTGGGTGTTATTCAGCAAACCAAACGCGCCCATATGGCTGTTTTACACAGCCAAACGCACCCATATGTCTGTTTTACACAGCCAAACGCACCCTTTGGTGCCGATATAAAAACCAAACGCACCCTTGCGGTTGAAAAACCAAACCCAACGCACCCTATGGTACTTTCATTTAACCAAACGCACCCTGTCGGTGACAATAACGACCAAACGCACCCTTGCTGTTGGTGACAGCGGTGGCGTGGTCGTGGTGGTTGTAGCGTGATGATTGTGGCGGTGGCGACGTGGGTGAGGAGATGATGACGATGAGGCTGCGTGGCGTGAAGGTGTGGCAGCCGCTAAGGTGGCTGTGGTGATGTGGGTAGTTGCATGGTGATGATGGCGTTCGGGTGGAGGGGATGACGATGGTGGTGTAGGCGGCTGCTGTGGCGGCCGGAGAAGGGGTGGCAGCGGCGGTGGAGGTGCGTGGCGGCGAGTGAGTGTGGGGATCGGATAGATCGGGTGATGGGGAGTATTTTTGGATTCGGCCGGAAAAGTCCGCCGGAAAAGTTTTCCGGCGGCGGCGAGCGGCGGCGGTGGCTGACCGGCGGTGGTGGCCGGAAATAGGGAGAGAGGGAGAGAAGATGGAGAGTGTGTGTGTTTATAAATAATAATGAGAAGTTTTATAAAAAAAATTATTTATAATAAAACTTTTAAAATTAAGTGACAAGGGTTTATTAGTTTAGGGTTAATTTCATAAATTCTACCACAGGGACCAAAAGTGTAACTTTCGTTAAATAACGGTTCAGGACTCGTTTGGGCCACTTAACGGATGATTTAAAATACGAAACTTGCGCCATTGCGTTTCAAATCATTTTTCTGATAAAAATGAGTATTTACTTGATAGTATTTCATAAATATTTTATAACATTTATAAAAATATTTGTTATTCATTTGGTGACCCGGTTATGCTTTGTCCGAAAATAAAATTGAATTTTAACCCGAATATTTGCGTTTTTAAATAAACGCTTTTGAACAAAAATGATATAATTTATTAAATATTTTTATTTAATAAAAAGTGATAATTAAATATAATTTAATTATTTTCTCGTTTCTAAATCTTGCGAGGGCATTTCAGTCACTTTCTGTCTGTTTTCAGGTCTCGGTCAAAACTGAAAAGTTGTCAGGAATGTCGTTTTACATCAAATTGCTTTAAAGTCCGAATAATAAAAACGTGATTTAGTGGTTCGTTTTTAATAAATCAACTATGAATTAATATATATCATTTTTCGTTTTCGAAATCAAATAATTTAAAAATAAATTTTATAAACGACAAACATATAATAATAAATATGATTTATTATTTAAATATGTTCCGAAAATTGACGGTTGTTACATCTACTGTCCTTTAATCTATTAAAAAAAACTCATCATATGATTTTCTTCAAAGATTGTCTACAACTACTATGGTTGTCTAAAAATGCATCATTTAGGCTACACCTTAGTATATTTAATATCTCATTATTATATCTAACGAGGTTGTAAACCCGCGCTTCGCTGCGGGGTTCTAGACCCGCGCTTTGCGGCGGGGTGTGGGCATACGCCATTATTTTATGCGCAATGATCTAGTTGTTGGAACATTTTGTTTTCGTGCTTCGAGTGTTAATGGAACATATAGCAGTGTTTCTTTCCTGTGTTCATGATGTTTTTTACTATGAGTTAACTCTAAACATAACAATGATCTAGTGATCGATATTTGTAACATAATTTACACGACATGTATTCAAGTGTAGCATATTCAGATGGTCCCGCTCCTTTGCTCTCATTGTTTGCACTTTAGTTGTTCCTTCAAAATTTGAAGCTGCAAATGTGCCAAAAAAAACACATCAGCAGCTAGCTATACAACCTGCATTTTAATAGCAGCCAAACAACAGAAATTCAAGAAAGCCATATTTACATTTTTCTA
>BQNB010131934.1:5496-15848 GCA_026074375.1 Tanacetum coccineum | reverse complement strand
TGGCATGGCGAATGATACGGGCACTTTGAGTATTTGCCTGAGGGCACTCATCCTTTTTGCTACCAATTTAAACTTTTTTTCCTATGCATTTTGGGTATCGCCGAGAGTTTGGTTGGGGGCAGCGCCCCCCACTACTACACATATAGCTCCGCCTTTGATAGCATGCATATATATTAATTTTTCTATTATCTTTTAAGATTTGATATTTGTGTTTTTAATCGAGATTTATATATGTGCTTATAGTATAGTTGTGTTAATTTCGAGTATACTGCAAATTAAATATATACTTATGGTTGTAGTTAATTTTTATTAATTTTACTTTTAATTTGTGTTTTATTGCTTTTATAATCGTATAAAAAAGTTGAGTATAAAAAGAAAAATAATTAAAAATAGCTCATCTAAATATCTTTTCATTTAAAAAAATTAGAAAAATACAACTCTATGTAAACATGTTTTCAAAATTTTTAATTCTTCTCTAAAGAATAAAAACATTCCCTTTTCTAAAAATTTAAAAGCGGAAAAACATGAAATTTTTTTTATAACTAAACACCACCTTAATTTCTTGATGTCTTACATTATATGGGGATGTGATTAGAAGTCATTGGTACCTTTCTAACTTTGCATCATTTGCATGTTCGGAATATTTAGTTGTGGATTATAGTTATCTAAACGAGTAAAATCTAGTGTTTTACACTATGTATTAGTTTTGTTTAAATTTGAGAGTTTAATTTTTTTATAACTAAACGCCCGCCCATTTACTTATTAACAAATCGGCTTTTGATAACATGTACCGTCCTAATCCTAACTGTAGCAATTAATTTGAAGACGCAGCATGTAACACTTAAAATATTTCGATCCCTAGTGTTTTTGTGACATCTTGTTGAACATACCAACAACACAAAGTTACAAAGGTTCCAATGACTACTAACACATCAAGAAACCAAGCTTACCACTTAATCACCTTTGCTCGAGACCTCATTTGTTACCTAATACAAGAAGTACAAAGTACGTTAATAACCGAAAGCAGGCTTATCAAATCAGAATCTCTTACCAATTTATTGAGTTTTAATCATCATACAACGAGTAAATTTTGATCGAAAATACTATGAAGTCTCTTGATTTTAGTACTAATACGCTTGTTATTAATGAGATTGTTTAACCAAGATTTTTTTAAGAAGAAAAATAGGGGAAAATAATTTTTCCAAAATTTATACTTGATATGATGTGTGTGTTTTAAGGTGCCAGCAAACAATAAACATCATGCAAAACTTTTGGCAATTTATATTTTATGTAATCCATGTTAGTTTTCATATTACCGTATATAGAAACTAGAATTCCTGGTAAATAACATGATCAAGACTTACTTGAAAATCCAGTGCTTCCTCGATCTTATCGACGATCATTTCCATTGTAGGGCGTTCTTTTGCGTTAAAACTAATGCACTGATATGCTGTTTCTATATATGTTTGAAAAGAACTGTTATCAATTTGATCTTTAATTTCAGGGTCGATTAACAGTTCCTTTCCATAATCATAGTACCGTCTCACCAGATTTATCAGTGGTTGTGGTTTATCATCTCTAATTTTTCTTCGATACCAAGCCAACATCCCACTCAACATTTCAAACATTACAACACCAAATGAATAGACATCCGACTCTGGACGGAGGATGCCACCTTCATGGTAAATAGGATCCGTGTAGTAGTTTGTACCCGCAGCACTTGTATAGAGTTTGGTTTGTTGCTGTTTTGCGGAGTTTGATTTTGACATAATCCAAAATCACAAATCTTAGCTTCCATATTTTCATCCAACAATATGTTACCACTCTTGACATCTCTGTGTATGACTCTGCTGTCCTCCCCAAGGCCGGTGTGAAGGTAGTCAAGTCCTTTGGCTGCCCCTAAGCAAATCTTGAGGCGTTTCACCCATGTTAGACAACGTCTCCTATTCTTGTCTTTTAGATGATAATCAAGACTACCATTGTTAGCATACTCATATACTAATATCATCTCATCACCTTCTTCACAGCAACCTATGGAAGGGATGATGTTTTGATGATGGAACTTGAAAATCAACTTAAGCTCGTTAAGGAACTCCTTCTTTCCTTGGTAGCCAGTTTTATCAAGGCGTTTGATGGCAACTTCATGGTTTTTCCAATGATCAGAGAGTCGCCCTTGGTATACCACACCAAATCCACCTTTACCTATCTCAGAAGTTTTACTGAAGTCACATGTGGCCTGTTTGATCTCTTTCAATGGAATTGACAGATCTTCTAGCTTTTGATATAGCTGGCTTCGTATTGTAGTGGTAGAATCAGTAGTTCTGTGCTGCTGTCAATATAAACAGAACCATTTTGTTTAGAAAAAGATTTAACTATTCGCTAAGAAACATATAATGCTTTGAGTTCAATGTTCTAAATTCATGATTGCAGGCTATTTAAATGAAAATACTTACATGAAAGTAAATTGCTTCCTCAATCTTTTTGATGATCTTTTTCATCGACGGCCGTTCCTTGATGTTGTAACTAAGGCATCTGTACGCAGTTTCTGCAAATGTTTGTAAGGAGCGACCATCAATTTGATCTCTTATATTGGGATCAATTAATTTATCGATTTCATTGTAACCATAGTGACGATGGACCCGTTTTATCAGATCAGCTTCCTCATAATAAATGTCTGTTCTCCCTGACACCGTAGTTAACCCACTCAAGATTTCAAACATTACACACCCAAAAGAGTACAGGTCTACTTCGGTATTGACTATATAACTTTGCTTGTAAATGGGATCCGTGAATGCCTTAACATCATCGATTATATCACTGCATGCAAGCTCCCAATTTTTATCAGACACTTGAGGCTTATTTCTTGGGACAAATATTGACGAACCAAATTCACTAATTTTGGCTTCCATATTCTCATCCAGCAATATGCATTCACTCTTGAAGTGTGTGTGTACTACTAATCTATTTTCATCCCAAAGACCAGAGTGTAGGCACCGGAGTCCTCTTGCAGCCCCTAGGCAGATCTTGAGGCGTTGTTCCCACGGTATGCAGCGTCGTTTATCTTGGTCTTGGAAATGATCACGAAGGCAACCATTGGTAACATGCTCGTAAATTAGAATATTCTTACCTCCTTCGTCACAGTAACAAATGTAAGGGATGGTGTTTTCGTGGTGAAATCTGGATACTATATTAAGCTCATTATAGAACATTTCCCTTTTTAGAATATCATTATAAGATTTAAAGACAACTGTACGGTTTGGCTATCGTTCAGATAGTTCTGCTGTGTAAAGGTCACTATAATAATGAGGTGGGAGAGAACTCTTTTTAGACATTCGCATGTCCAATTCGATCTCCTTGAATGGAATAAGAAATTCTCTTGGGTTTCCATATTCACCGATGCTTCCTATGACAGAAATAGCTTCCCGTTTCTGCAGATATATAAACTCGTTGAGTATCCAAATTTTTAAAACGTCTCTGATGACTTTATCTCTATCTCTACTATCTATACACTACATTTGTTACCTTTCTATTTCTAATTTATCTATACAATACATTTGTTACCTTTCTATTTCTAATTTATCTATACAATACATTTGTTACCTTTCTATTTCTAAAAAGATTAAGTTTACGCAAGTTACTAATTTAGACATTTACTTCATCAAAATTCAAATCAATATGCATTTCAAATTTTGTAACAATTGATCGTGTCATTAAAACATTAAATATTGTTTAGTGACTAAATAAATGTGAAAAAGTAATCAAAAGGTGTGAACATATATGTTTTGTTGCACATAAGCATACAACCCTAGGAGGCTAGATACAAAATCACAACGTTTCCATTTGCAGCAAAGCTATGTATTAATGAAGTTATGTGGTTTTCAACTGCGATAGCGAGCGTATGCGGGTAAAAAACAATTAAATGGACAAGCTATTGTTAGCCAAATCTTAATAATAATAATAATAATAATAATAATAATAATAATATTCTAATGCAGTGATGTTTTATAAAATAATAATAATAATACTAACCATCTTTATAACCATCTCGTTAATGGAGGTAATCCACAAACTTCATGATCCCCAATGTGAGCTCCTTCTTCTTCGCAATTGCGCTGGGGTTGCGAAACTATCTTATGCTTTGAGGACATGCTCTCCTTTGTATTTATTAGCGGCCCAAATTTTGTTTGATCAAGTGTTACGTGCCTCATTGGAGAAGGTTGTTACCGCTTCAGGGTCGGGGTTTGGTGATTGGCAATGGCGGCTTGCCACTCTCCCAATCAAGTTAGGTGGTCTTGGCATCCTTTCAGCCGGAGACATTATCCGGTATGCATTTCTTGCCTCTTGTTTGCAAACAAGCGACATTCAGGCCAATATATTAATGAAGACTGGCAATGAATCTCATGGTTCTTCTTTTAAGCATGCTCTTGATGCTTTCAACACTACCTGCAACGTTGACATGCTCTCTGTCACCACTTGCACTTCTGCCCTCATATGATGAAAACCTTGGCAAAGTGTTACTTTGTTGTCATTGAGAAAGACCTTGTTTCCAAGTACTCACTAAGTCCACATCAGTTGTCTATTCTCAGTTGCATCCGCGCCTCACACGCAAAAGATTTTCTTTTCACCATCCCTATTGATGGCTTGGGGCTATTAATGAACCACCGTTAATTCCGCTCAGTTTTGTGCTATAGGCTTGCAATACCTATGTTCTCTGAAGGTAACTTATGCCCAAGTTGCAATGCGCATCAGATAGACCAATGGGGAGATCATGCAGTCCACTGTTCTAGTGAAGTAGGTGTGAAGTTTCAGCATAATCTGGTGCGTGATATTCTTGTTGATATATGTTCCAAAGTTTGGATCATGGTGTGAAAGGGGGCTCCAATAGGTTTCCTCTCGAAGGACGGGAAGGATCTACGACATGCAGACATTTTACTTTTTAATTGGCTCCAAGTTAAAGACGCATGTTTGCATGTGACATGCATCTCTCCCTTTGCTGGTATGGGGGCGACTTCTTGGGCTCCTGGGGGTAGCCTTGCACAATGTCATGGAAAAGAAAAGTAGGAAGTATGCGTCCATGTGTGAGAAAAACGGATACAAGTTTATTCCATTTGCTTTTTCTACGTTCAGGGAATTCGATACGGATGCTTTGGATACACTTTCACGCATTAAGTCTACTTCCATTAGCCAATCAAATAATGATAAGAGTGGTGTATTTAATTTTTATAGAGTGAGTTTTTATATTCAGAAAAGAGTGAGAGCACACCTTATGTCTAGACTCCCATCCAACTTTATGTAAAGAAAGATTTACAAATTTAAAAAATATATAATAATATTATAAAAAAATAATGCAAGTGAGGTCGCTGCCCCAAACTCATGAAGAAACTAGCAAATATATATTTCAAACGACTGAATCTACTTTTTCACTGTTTACTCGACAAATGGCTTTATGAAAATCTCAAATAGAGGAACATACTTCTGACTGGCTTAGGGTGGTTCCGATCTCTGGTACAAACTATGAACGGTAGGACTTACCCGTGTGCGTTATGTTATCGGTTGGGTGTTCCCTTATTCTCTGTCCTGAAGTAGTGCTCTGCTTGCTCCAGGGTCTTTACAGAGAATATTTAAGGAGACCATGTTGTGTCTTGTACTGGTATTTTTGGTATCAAACATCGACATAACATTGTGCGTGACACGCTTGTCAACATCTGTTTCTGGTCTAGAATTTCAGCTCGTAAAGAAGTTAATATTGGGCTCGGTGGAGGGCGGGACAAACCCTTATGTCCCGCTGAGATGTTGCTCTACTCGTGGGACGGAGAGCCTGATGTATGTGTGTATCTAACAGGTTCATTGCCCTTGACACAAACTGGGATGATTGATTTTTTACCAAGGCGTGCGGTGACCGAGGCTACACAACGTAAACATGAAAAATATAAGGCTAAGTGTGCGAAAATTGGATATGGGTTTCTGCCCTTCTCATTCTCTTCTTTTGGGGAACTTGAGAGGGATGCAATTACCCTACTAAAGCGGATTCAAAAGTTTTCCATGACTCAAGATATTTGGGCATGTACTGCTATTCATATTTTTAGTAGAATTAGCTTTACTATAGCTAGAGGAGTGAAAGCCCAAATGTTATCTCGACTTCCCACTAATTTCTTGTAACTACCATGAATTTTTAATAAAAGTTTTATTATAATAATAATAATAAATAAATAATAACAAATAATAATAATAATAATAATAATAATAATAATAATAATAATAATAATAATAATAATAATAATAATGTCGACGTGCTCTCTGTCACCACTTGCATTTCTGCCCCCCATATGATAAAAACCTTGGCAAAATGTTACTTTGGTGTCATTGAGAAAGACCTTGTTTCTAAGTACTCGCTAAGTCCATGACAGGTGGCTATTCATAGTTGCATCCGCCCCTCACACGTACAAGATTTTGTTTTTACCATCCCTATTGATTGCTTGGGGCAGAGAAGAACCACCGTCAGTTCCGCTCTGTGTTGTGCTATTGGCTTGCAGTACCTATGTTCTTCGAATGTAGCTTATCACAGAGTTGCAACGCGCAGAGGATGGACCAATGGGGAGATCGTATGGTCCAATGTTCAAGTGAAGTAGGTTTGAAGTTTAGGCATAATCAGGTGCGTGATATTCTTGATGATATATGTTCCAAGGTTGGATCATGGTGCGCAAGGAGGGTCAAATGGGTTTCCTCTCGGAGGATGGGAAGGATCTACAACCTGCAGACCTTTTACTATTTAATTGGCTCCAAGGTAAAGACGCATGTTTGGATGTGACTGGCATCTCTCCCTTTGTTTTTGCAATTTACTAAAAAAAACTAATGTTACAATTATTATTATTATTATTTTTATTTTTTTATAAACATCACTTCAGTATTATTATTATTATTATAAATCACTTTATTTGTAATTTACTTATTTTATTTTATAAAAAATTATTAGGAAGCCGATATATCATCTAGGCCGCCACTACCTTCAAGTGACTTTTAGTATTAAGAAAGGAGTTATAGCACAACTTGTGTCTAGACTCTCATCCTACTTCATGTATAAAGTTTATAATAATAACAACGATAATAATAATAATAATAGTTATTATTATTATTATTTTTTTTTTTAGAAACATAAGAGATTTACAATAAGTTAGAGGGGAGCTTAAATTACAATTAAATATAATAGAATTAAATAAATATAATAATAATAATAATAATATCGCCTTTGACGCAAAAGAGTGAAGGCTCAGATAGTATCTTCTCTCCCCTCTAATTTGTTGTAAATTCTATTATTATAATGAAATGATGATTTAATTAAAAAAAAGTAAAAAATAATTATAATTGTGAATATTAATTTTTTTTTCTTTCTAAAACTGCAAAAATCATCTTTTGGTTTAAACATATTTTGACAAAAAAATCATCCCTGTGTGTTTTAAATGACATAATTACCCTCCATAATTTATGGTGAGGGATGATTTTTGCCGAACATTTCAGCGCTCAGGGATGATCATTGCCAATGGTATCGGTTAGGGATGATTAATGCCAAAAAGTACAAACTACAAGGATGATTTTTGCAGTTTACTCTAATAATAATAATAATAATAATAATAATAATAATATTATTATTATTATTATTATTATTATTATTATTATTATTATTTCGTAATACTAAAATCTCCTAACACTTAAGGGGTATAAAATATATAAAGTTGAAACCACTAAAAATTTCTAATAAATATACGAGACACATCTTTTTATTTTTTAGTATGAAACAATATTCACAATATTGTTGTTATGAGATTGAATTAACTTTTATACTTAAAGTTAAAATTTGAAAGGAATTATCCAAAAGTGGTAATAATATAAAAGTAAACTAACATTGATCTTAACATATGAGACATGTTTTAGTCCATTTTCACTCTTTACGTTTACTATTGATCTTAACGCGTGTTTCAATCTCCTATGTACGCGTGTAAGAGCAATGGATACACCTCTTTTGGCTTAAGTCATGGCATGTTACTGTACCGCTACCTCCTCTCGTCAAACATTTGGCCAAAAAACTTGATGTAAGCCATGGCAGTTTAGTTTTTTTTTTAATTAAACTTTGTGTTGAGTTTCAGTTTTAATTAGCTATGATAGGCGCAAAAGTGAGTTTTGTCTTAAGGTACTACTACCTCCGTCTCATTTTTATTGTTCACGTTTTCTTTTTGAGATGTCCCAATTTAATTGTCCACTATTAAAAATAGATAGGAAAGTTTGATCAAGTTTACTATATTACCCTTTTTTGAAATTATTATTACAAACTTTAAAGAACACTTAAATTAATTACCTAAGGGTAAAACTGTCTTTCTTTCAAAAAGTAAAAAAGAGAAAGCAATAATAAATACACTTTTTTTAAACTGTGTGTTTTTTGTCGAGGGACAATAATTTTAAAACGGAAAGAGTACTAAACTCACCAACATTTCACTTGATAAAAAAGTTTAACATGTTGGAATTTGCAACATTAAATGCTTACTTTTAATATGGTAATCATTATCAAAATCTTTTCAATACCACATTAAAGAGAAAGTTTTAAAGTAAATCACCTTTAATAATATCTTATTTTTGATCGAGCACGAAAGAAGAGAAAAAAGTAAGTCGGCCAGAATCAAAATTTTGTGTACATTTGACGTTTTGAGTAGAATTTCCGAGTCCAAGATTTTTGTTATCTAGGGTATGTTTGGCGAAATGGGCTGAGGCTGGGGCTTGTAATGGGGCTGGAGCTGAGGCTGACTTATATTATAAGCCGAAATTGAAATTTGTATTTTTGTAAACTTGTTTGGCAAATGAGCTGAGACTGGGAATTATTATTGTAAAATTACTAAAAGAGACATAATTAAATGAGTTTTATGGTATATGTTAGATATTTTTGTGGGTAAATATGTAATTTATGGTTTATAAGCCCCGGGCTAAAGTTTTTAGCCCTTTTTATGGGGCTGAGGCTTATAGGGGCTTATGACTTCATAAGCCCGCGTGACAAACAGGGCTTATTTTATAAGCCGACTTATTTTAAAAGCTCAAGCCCCGATAAACCCCTATAAGCCTCTTGCCAAACACACCTCTAATTTAAACATTGATGTATTTATGTAACAATTTAGACATGTGATAAATTAACATTGATGTATTTATACGATCGTTAATTTATCACATGTTTAAATTGTTAAATAAATACGTGTTTAAATTAGATAACAAAAATCTTGGACTCGAAAATTCTACTCAAAACGTCAAACGTACACAAGATTTTGATAATCATTGCCATATTAAAAGCAAGCATTTAATGCTGTCCAACATGTTATCCTATTTGACCAAGTCAAATGTTGGCGAGTTTAGTAGTACCCTTATAAAATAAGTCTTGCTTGTCACGCGGGCTTATGAAAGAGCTTATATGTCATATGTCTCTATAAGTCCCAACCTCATAAAAGGGGCTAAAAACTTTAGATCGGGACTTTTGAATCGTAAATTACTTATTTACCTACAAAAATATATAACATATACCAAAAACTCATTTAATTATGTTTTTTAGTATTTTTGCAATAAAAAATAAGCCACAGCCCTAGCCCATTTGCCAAATAAGTTTACAAAAATAAAAAATTCAATTTCGGCTTATAATATAAGCTCTATGTCACGCCCCGCCCGATTTTACGAGGTTAGCTGGGATTCCGGATTGTTCTATACTAGACTAGAATACTTAGTGGAAATCTATGGAAAGTGTTAGAATGTCTTGGAAGCTCATGGAAGGTGTTAGAAGTTGTAGGAAGAGTATGAAGGTTATGGAAGCTCTTAGAAGCTCTAGAAGCATTCTGGAAGAGTGTAGAATTGTACATAGTAGCTAGTGAGAGTAGTATAAATAGAGGAGGCCTTATTTGGCCAAACCATCCAACAATTCACTTGTAATCTCTTGTAAAGTTCTTTAGTAATACAAAGCATTTCCTTTATTCTACTTGTTTCTTTCTCTAAAGCTTTCTAGCTGCCTAGATCGTAGAGTATTCAAGTAAGGCTGACTTAATCGAGATTAAGTACCGCACAGAAGATCCTTGTCGAGACAAATCCATGACAAGTGGTATCAGAGCGAGTCTATTCGAGGCGATGACGAATGAAAATGAGAAGATTGGTGCTAGTGGAAACGCGGTTGTCGACGAGAACCAGGGTCAGGACGATGTGCGTCAAAACCCTAAGAAGAGAGGTACGTCCAAGGACGTTGTGGCAAGTTTGGATCAGAGAGTGGCGGGTGTTGAGACATCCATGACGGAGTTGAAGAACCAAGTTGAGGGCTTGGAAGGTCTGGACTCCGA
>BQNB010131933.1:1518-18706 GCA_026074375.1 Tanacetum coccineum | reverse complement strand
GCATAAATGGAAAGCGGTATGTTTTGGTGATTGTGGATGATTACTCTCGTTACACTTGGGTACACTTTCTCAAATCAAAAGATGAAGCACCAGAAGTGATTAAAACCTTCCTGAAGAGAATCACTGTCCTTCTTCAATCTCCTGTCATCATCATAAGAACCGAAAATGACACAGAATTCAAAAATCAAATCCTTAAAGAATACTTTGATAGTGTTGGCATCTCTCACCAAGCGTCTTCTATCAGAACACCTCAACAAAATGGAGTTGTGGAATGAAAGAATCGGACATTAGTAGAGGCTACTAGAACAATGTTGATTTTCTCTCGTGCACCATTATTCTTATGGGCTGAAGCGATTTCTACTGCGTGCTACACTCAAAACCGCTTCATCATTCACCGTCGATTTAACAAAACACCATACAAGCTCATTAACAGCAAAAAACCGGATATCTCATTTCTACATGTATTCGGGGCTCTCTATTATCCCAAGAATGATCGTAAAGATATTGGGAAGCTTGGTGCAAAAGGTGATATTGGCTTTTTCATTGGGTATTCTGCTGATTCTTATGCTTACAAAGTTTACAATCGAAGGACAAAGAAAATCATGTAGACAATGAATGTTACATTTGATGAGCTTTCCGCCATGACTTTTGAACAAAGCAGTTCAAAACCTGAGCTTCAAAGCATGACTTCTGGACAGATCAGTTCAGGACTCGATCTTACTTATGCTCCATCAACAATAACAACTCAACAACCAACTCAAGGTGAATTGGATTTACTGTTCGAAGCTATGTATGATGATCATATTGGTGGTCAACCTTCAGCTGCTCCAAGAACTATTCTGGCTGCTCAAGCACCTCAAGTAACTCAGACTCCAACGGCAACTACAACAACAACAGACACCGTATCGACACCAACAAATTCATCATCTCAAGCTACAAATTTTCCAAACACTTCACAGGATGTTGACGAGCTGGAAACACAACAACATGTTCAGCATCAACCTGCAATAATTGCTAACAATGTTCCAAATACTATGTTCGATGAAAATACGTTTGTAAATCCTTTTGCTACTCCTTCCACAAGTGCTGCTGAATCATCATCTTCACATAATGTGGATCCATCAAACATGCATGTATTTTATCAACCATACCCTCATGAATATCAATGGACTAAGGATCTCCCTCTGGAATAAGTGATAGGAGATCCCTCACGACTAGTTTTGACAAGGAATCAACTCTGGTCCGATGGTGACATGTGCATGTATGCATTAACGGCGAGCACTATGGAACTAAAGAATGTCAAAGAGGTTATGACCGACCCTTCATGGATTGAATCAATGCAAGAAGAGCTTCTTCAGTTCAAAAGGCTTGATGTATGGGTGTTAGTTCCTGATCTAGATAACATAAAACCCTTACCTTTGAAATGGTTATTCAAAAACAAGTATGATGAAGAAAACACGGTCATCCGAAACAAGACTCATCTGGTTATGAGAGGGTACCGCCAAGAGGTAGGAATAGATTTTAAAGAATCCTTCGCTCCGGTTGCTAGAATGGAAGCTATTAGGATATTTTTGGCATATGTTGCACACAAATCGTTCATTGTGTTTCAAATGGACGTAAAAATTGCATTCTTGCATGGTATGTTAAAAGAAGACGTGTACGTGTGTCAACCTGAAGGTTTCATCGATGCTGATCATCCAAGCCATGTTTACAAGTTAAAAAAGGCACTATATGGGTTAAATCAAGCACCAAGGGCATTGTACGACGAATTGTCAACATTTCTCTTACAGAATCACTTCTTCAAAGGCACAATTGATCCAATATTGTTTATAAGGCGCTTCGACAATGACATCTTAGTAGTACAGGTCTATGTTGATGATATTATCTTTGGTTCAACACACCCTAGGTATACCAACTATTTTTTGACCTCATGAAAAGCCGCTTTGAAATGTCGATGATGTGGGGAAATGACGTTTTTCCTTAGTTTACAAGTTAACCAATCCCCCTGTGGCATCTTTATAAACCAGTCCAACTACGTGTTAGAAATCCTTAAAAAATATGGAACGGAAACTTGTGATCTCGTTGGTACTCCAATGGAGATCAAAGATAAGCTTGACCTTGATCAAAATGGGACTTCAGTCGATGCAACAAAATATCGTAGCATGATTGGTGCCCTAATGTATCTTACGTCTAGTAGATCGGACATTGTACATGCTACTTGTTTATGTGCTCGGTACCAGGCTAAGCCACGAGAAGCACCTTAAAGAGGTTAAAAGGATCTTTCGTTATCTCTAGGGAACTGTTAATATAGGTCTCTGGTATGCGAAGGATTCTGGTTTTGAACTAACTGGATTTTTAGATGTTGATTATGCAAGATGTAAAGACACCTTCAAGAGTACTTCCGGTGGAGCTCAATTCTTAGGCAAAAAGCTGGTTAGCTGGTCCTCAAAGAAACAAGACTGTACGATGCTGTCAACCGTGGAAGCAGAATATGTGTCTCTATCCGTTTGCTGTGCCCAAGTCCTATGGATGCGGACACATTTAACGAATTATGGCTTTCACTTCAACAAGATTCCAATCTATTGTGATTCGAAATCAGCCATAGCCATATCCTGCAACCCGGTCCAACACTCGAGAATAAAATACATTGCTGTCCGCTACCATTTCATAAAGGAACACGTGGAAAAGGGTGCGACTGAACTGTATTTTGTCAAGACGGATTACCAACTGGCCGACCTCTTCACTAAAGCCCTTCTAGCAGATCGATTAAATTATTTGGTTCGTCGCCTTGGTATGCGTATTTTATCTCCTCAGGAACTTGATCGTCTTGCAAAATTACAGAAATTATTTGTATATATTTTATCAGAAAACCAAAATATAAAAATATAAAATCTTGAAAAACAATATAAAAAATCAGAAAATTTCAAAAATACCAAAAATAATCTTCTCTGATATGTCTCTCGATAATTGATAACATTTGCGCACCTAGAAATGTTGATTAATATTAACACGGGTGAAAAAATGAAGTTCGAGCGAGAGTTTTAAATGCTTTCAAAAAATGTCCTTTCACTTTTTCTCTACGACTTCTATGTAAATGTCAGCTTAGGACTCGGTCTTCAAAGAAAGGAAAATGTTCATTTATGTACATTTATCCTAAACAACAGGAAGTTCCTCTCTTCTCGGTCTTGAGCAAAGTAATATAAACATTCAAAGTTTTGAATGCTCAAGAGAAGGACTAAGGAAAATGATGGTAAATAAGATATATCTCACATATTTTCCTGGTTCAATCTGATTTATCTCACATATTTTTCCTGTTGAGCACAATTTATTCAAGATATTCTCAAAAGGAAATTTCAAATTCTTTCAAATTGCTTGTTCAACAAATCCCACTCCAAGGCTTTTCAATCCTAATTCTAATTGAGGGGGAGGTATAATAATATGATTTGATTGTATTTTTTCGTATCTGCATGCACTCCTGTTCTCCCTCAGACTTTGTTAGGCTCATAGTGAATTCCGGACATTAATTGTTTTATAAATTCACTAATTGTCACAAAATTGAAAAAACACTATGCATTTTTTGAGGGGGGAAGAAATATGATAAAATGAGATCAGCAATACGATTATAATGGATAACGATCTTGCAATCTATAGGGCGTTCCCTAGACCTCACAAGTGCAAAACTCTTTCATAATATGGTGCATATGTGTAGGGGGAGCTTTTGTAGCCTCTGGAAACACTCCAATGTGTCCAAATGAATTCTCAGACCCTTATTATTTTTCATCAAATGGTTTTTTATGATCTTCATGGCAAGTATCTCAAAGACCGACCAACAGTTATTTCTCAGGAAGGGGGAAAAAGGGGGGAAGAGTTACAAGGCGGTTAAAGGTTAGTATATTCGCTCCATGATCCAGCAGAACCGGAGGGGATCAACCCAGGAACACTCCATTTAAGATAGAGTAGAAGTCCTAGGTATGATTGAAAAAGGAGTAAAGTGAGAATAAGGGGATAGTGCTGACTGAGATGGAGCTAGTGCTGGAATAAACCCAACAAGGTACTAGTCATGAAGTCTCGGTAAGCACTGAAGGGGTTGAAGAATGAAAAAGATTTGAATGGATACAGGGTGTAAAGAAAGAAGCCCTCCATACAACCTTTAAGCAGAAAACCAGGGTCAATACATAATCTATCGGTAATCACAAAGATGATTCTGATATTGAAGACTGAGTCATCATGGACCCAGTGATGCAATGCACAACCCTCCCTAGCCACTCAGAATCTCTCAAAAGATTTCTGTTTCATTTCTCAGGAAGATCAACACAATTTCTATCGGCTTTCTCATTCCGAGATCGTTGATATTGAAAAGGTGGCAGTCCGCTCTAGCCTCCGATTACCAAATAACAAAATGGGGGGGGGTTATTGGCACTTATAGAGTCTAGAGCCAACGAGATCCATCAAAAATCTCACTGAGAACACAAATTCCATAATATCCAAAATGTTGTACATCATTATACTAACTTTTGGTATCAAATAAGTTACTACAGCATATCCTTGTGATAATTGCCAGAACATCAGAGTGATACTCTTTAGTATTCACAGTGACGATGGAAATCCTTCTTGGAGCCAAGCATCTATCCTAGCTCGTGGTAGGTGACGTTGCGAGATTCTATATGAAAACAAAACTTGTGTCCACTGGAAAGAGAACGCTGGTGTGTATTCTATATGAATCCAACTTGTTCCAGTAAAAATGAATTGACGACTCAAATCAGAAAGATAGTAACTTATCTTATGTTCACTCTTCACTTGGGTGTTGTCTGCCTTTTGAATGCTCCGGTAACCGTGAACGGCTAGTGCAGCTGCGAAACCCTGTCAAGGAGATTCTTTTGAATTCTACCTGATCACAGCAGTATTTATACTGATTAACAGGGAACCGTGGTTATTGCAACCATATTCGACGAAGTGACAAAGACACTTTCGTCCATATATGTTTATCTCTAAACCTATACTGCAGGTTTTCCTGACGGTTGCAGCTTCTATCCATGACGAGTCAAGATTCAAGACAGCTCATGCACAAACCACAAAGATATAATTCATGATGAAAGCTCCAATCTATCAAATCTTCCCGCAAATCTCTGATGAACAACACTTCCTCATAAAAACATTTTGTGGTTCAAGAAACATGTTCAAAAGAAAATTTGAGGGAGATTGTTATCAAGCTTCAAACTTGAGCATGAGGGTGAGGACCAAGATCGCAAGGCGCATAAAGAATCAAGGGATAAAGATTTAGATATCTCAGTATCAAGACACATCAGGCAAAGACCCATGACGATATCAGTATTTTGTCTCCAAAGTATAATCATGTTAAAGAGTCTATATCCAGGGGAGATCACAACATGCAAATGGAATCTTCATAAAGAATTCCCAAAATACAAGGCTCCAGTTTTCAAGACTCACAAGAAGGATCCACATTGAATGAACCACGTACCCTTAGGGGGAGATTGTTAGCCGTGTATTTATTAAAGTGATGGTCATTAAATATTCCCGAGCCTTGTATAAGTAAAACGTAGTTTACGGGAATTTTACTTAAGCTAGTTGGGCCTAGTTGTCGGGCTCAAGCCCATTTGTTCTATGAACCGGCCCAACACAAAGCCTATAAGAATAGTCCATCCTTGTAGCTATTTAAAGCCCTCTCCAAGTGTGGAGAGGGTGTTGCTTCTCATTTTTCTTTTGTGAAACAAGTAACCATTTTTCTTTCTTTTTACTTTCTCTCTCTAAAATCTATTTTTCTTATTTTTTGTGTTTTGGTGATGAAATGATATCCTAACAGATAAGCTTTTTCAAAAGCTTATCTAAGCTTTCATATCAAAATCACTCAAAAACTACCACAATTGAGCTTTGTAGATAAGCTCATTAAGCATTTCAGTCCTTGTTTAAGCAAAGGACAAAGGTGTGTTCATCATTTCTCAATTTTACTTTTTTGCTTATTTTCATGTTCTGCTTATTTACTACTTATTACTTGCTTATGTCTGCTTAATAATGCTTATTTTACTTGTTAATGCTTTTTAGATATGATTCTCAGCTTATATGTTTTAGTTTAGGTGTCCTTATGCAATCTGCCTATTTTAGCTTCAAAACTGCTTATTATGTATTTGCTTACTCTAGTGTTTATTTACCTAATTTTATTGCTTATTTGTCTTTTTATAGCTTAGATATGAATCTGTTTTTAAGTTTTAAGACTTTTCATAATCTTTTTTAGCTTAAAATTAGTGTGTCATAGTTTAAAGGGGTGTTTGGGTCAAGAGTTCAAAATGGGTCAAATAGGGTATAAGATGTTTTTGGTTCTCAAACCATGTCTCATTAGCTCTAATTAGTCTTATAAATAGTTTTCTTAAGTTTAAAACAAGTTCAGTTAAGATTTGAAGTTAGATTTATCAAATTCCAAGTCTGCTAGTTCAAAAATGTCTAAAACTGCTTATTTGTGGGATTTGTAAAGAGAATGCTTAAGATGTGATTTAAATGCTTCAAACTGGTTTCTAGTGCATCATTTTAAACCTGTTATGAGTCAGTTGTTGGTGGATTAAAAGTTTTGGTTCAAAAATAGTCATGCTTGTTCATAAAATTTTCTTAAAAGTACCTATATTGTAGATAAGATTGTGGATTGATTCTAGCTTTACTTTAGTTAAATTTTGTTTAAACTAGCTTATTGAAGTCTAAAGTTTATCTGTTTTGATGTCTTAGTGTGTCTAAATCCTTTTGAGTCTTTAAATTCAGTTACAAAAAGTAATTTCCTTTCAAAAAGCCCAAAAATAAGTAGTGTGTCCTGTCATTTTCAGCTTAACTTTTCTAGCTTATGTCTTAACCATTTTGCTTAATCTTAGTTTTTTTTGTGTTCTTGGAGTCTTAGTCTCAATATGTTTTTACTTTGTAGCTTATCTCTCATGCTTATTAGTCCCAAATTTTAAGCTCAAAGTTTTCAAAAGTCCTTTAAGCCACTGTTATAAAGTAAACTGTCTTATTGTTTTCATTGCTTTTCAGCTTATTCAGTTAGCTTAATTCTAGTTATTAGTGCTTTTTAGGACTAGCTTTAGGTCTTTCTTTAGCTTATTTGCTTTTTTAAAGCTTATTGAGTCACAAATGATCAAACAGTCTTAACCTATAAGCAAGCAGTCTTAACTTGTTATTTTGCCATAACTGTCTCTTTTTAGTAACTTTTTCTAGCTTATTCCTTAATATAGTTTGCTTAGTTTTTGCTTATTTGTGTCATTAGCTTATAGGTCTTAATCTATTTTTGGTTTTTAGCTTATTTCCAGTTCTAAATTTGTCCTAAAGCCTAGCTTAAAGTAGTGGTTATTGTCCTTTTATTCCTATTTGAGTCTGATGTGTTCATAATTTTAATTGCTTTCTTCTTAAGTCCTTTGTGCTTATTTAGTCTAACTTTAGGTTTGCTTTCAGCTTATTAGCTTTCCTAGTAGCTTTTTGAGTCTAAAAAGCCATACAAGTTTAGCTAAAAGTCTTATAGTCTAACTAAGCTAAACTGTCATTTTTAATTGCTTATTTCTAGCTTATTATTAAGTTCTGTCAAAAGTCTTTTTAAAAAAAATGCTTATTTCCAGCTTATGTTAAAGTGTGTAAAAAAATTTTGCAAATAAAAATGGAAGGAGTAAGGCCGTATAGGGAAGACTCGAACTCGAGACCTCTACCTTAACTGCCTCACCCCTTACCATTGCGCCCTTGGGTCTTTTCTGTTAGACCCTTGGGTGCTTTAGTACTTAAGGTGGTTTGGCAGTTTAAGCTTATAAGCTTATAAGCTTATTTTAACAGCTTATCCGTCTAGCTTATTTCAAGTTCTTATTTTTCTTATATTAGTGATAGTTAAAAGTACTTTTCCTGAATTTTTTAGTTTTTTATAAACTAGTTTACTATTTTTAATATTTTATTTAGATTAAAACTGTTTTTAATTCATAAAAAATTAATTAAAAGTCAAAAAAATATAATTCTTTTTTCTAAAATTATTTTTAATCATTTAGGACCTTTAAAAATTAAATTTGCTTTTGTAGGGTTTAAATTTGATAATTAGGTTTTAGAGTCGCGTTTTTAATTCACGTTATCATTTTTGGTTTAAATCTTTAATTGCTTTCGTTTTTAGCTTGCTTTTATTTGTTCTTGCATGTAATTTGTAGAATTAGAATCCAAATCAAAATTTGATTATTCAAACACGCGATCACGAACTTAAACTCGATTCTCAATTCACGCCTCGTCGGGAAACGACTCAGGAAGGTTTTTTTGGGATTTTACTTTGGATAAAAGTAATCTCTTTAAAAGCCTTACGGAATACTTACTCTCTCTCTTTAATTGATATTTTGGTTTTAATTATATATATATGTATATTAAGTTATATATATATAAGTATAGACAAAAGTTCCATAAGGAACATGGTCAAAAAAAAGAACAAACCGCTTCATCTTATCCATTTATTTTATTTTCATCTAATGGTTTAGATTAATTCTTATTTTAATTTAATTAAAAAACCCAGTTTCACCCTATTTTTTAAAAATTAAATATCTCACAAACCGTTAATACGTTCCGCAAAGCGAAACATGACCATCCGCGACGAGAAATTAAATCATCTTTCTATAGAGAGGCAACTTCATATACTTTTCGACGAACTTTTTTTTTCGATTTTTTTTTTTCAATCACTCTGAAAAAATCCCATGAGATTTGAGCACAATCTCTGTGATTTCCAAAAAATCCCATGAAGATTTTTGCTGACAGTGATTGAAAAAAAAAATTCAAAAAAGTTCGTCGAAAGTTATATAAGTGCCCCTCTATAGAAAGATAAAAAAATAACTCGTCGCGATGTGTTATTTATTTCGTTAAAAGATTTTACTCGTTTGCTAGATATGTGAGTTTTAAAGAAAAAGGTGTGATACTTTCGATACGAACTTTTTTTTCAATCACGTCTGAAAAAATCACATGAGATTTGTATCACAATCTCATGTGATTTCATAAAATCACATGTGATTTGTGATACAAATCTCATGTGATTTTTTAAGACGTGATTGAAAAAAAATAATTCGAAAAAAGAGTTCGTCGAAAAATCACATCTGAAAAAATCACGTCTGAAAAAATCACATGAGATTTGTATCACAATCTCATGTGATTTCATAAAATCACATGTGATTTGTGATACAAATCTCATGTGATTTTTTCAGACGTGATTGAAAAAAAAATTCGAAAAAAGAGTTCGTCGAAAGTATATAGAAGTGCCCTCTATAGAAAGATAAAAAATTACTCGTTGCGATACTTTCGACGAACTTTTTTTCCGTTTTTTTTTCAATCACGTCTGAAAAAATCACATGAGATTTGTATCACAATCTCATGTGATTTCAAAAAATCCCATGAGATTTTTTCTGACGTGATTGAAAAAAAAAATTCGAAAAAAGTTCGTCGAAAGTATATATAAGTGCCCCTCTATAGAAAGATAAAAAAATACTCGTCGCGATGGTGTATTTTTTTTCGTTTAACGATTTATCGTTTGCTAGATATTTGAGTTTTAAGAAAAATGTGGGAAAGTGGATGATGAAAAAATGAGTGGTTAGGATTAACCCATTTGTTTTTTTTTTGCCCTTGTTTTTTGAGGATCTCAACTCTTGGTAAAAAATCACATGTGGGAAAAAAATCACATGTGATTGAGATCACGTGTTGAAAATCAATGTGATTTTATTAAATATTCAGATTAGTGTTTAATCACATTTGATTTCTCATGTAAGTTTCAATAACGAAGAAAAAAGAAAAAAACATAAAAAAACATAAAAAAAGAAAAAAAGTTTTCGAAAGTATATCAAAGTGACAATGTATAGAAATATAATTAAAAGCTTGCCATGATGATATATTTTTTTCGTTTAATGATTAACGATATAATATATATTAATATTTGAAAAAAAAAGATGAAAGTGAGTTTGTTAAAATGTTTGGTTTAATCTCATTAATGCGATCAAATGAAGATGGAGTGTAGGGATTGATCCTTTGGTATCTTGATAAAGTTTAACATCCAAAATATCCTAAATCCCACTATATTGGCATATTTTCGACTACTAATTATAAACAAACAAGATTTTTTTACATTGAGTTTTCAAGCATCACTTAAGGAAAAAAGGTAGATAAGATGAAGTGAAATAAAAAATATTGTGATATCGAATATCACCTGAGAAGAAAGAGAAAAAAAAAGGATTGAAAAACAAAGATAATTTGATTGATTTTGAAATAAAATGTTTTCTCTTAAAATTAAGCTAAAAATATTTACTTTATTTTTTTTAAATGAAAAACTAAAAGAAAGATACAAACTAATAGAAAGATATTTTTTTGAACTTAATTGAACACAAGTGTTCTCGAGTAGCATTTAAGGAGGAAAAGAAAAGGAAAAGAAATGAAAGTTAGTGTTATTTTGTTAGAACATTCACAATGGTGAAACTTTTCAATAGGTTTATAACATGCCAAATCATAAATTTATAAACCTTTTGATATTATGAACCTCATACCACTATAATATTTTATAACAATATGAAATACACATGCATTAAATTATGAAAAGGTCTAAGATCTTAGACCTCTTCATGCCACATAGATAACTCACTATGGCTGAAACAAATGATAAACCTTTTCGTAAGTTATAAACCTTTTCATAGACCTCTCATAGTGGATGCCTTTAATTATCAAAGTAAAGTGTTTCCTCTTAATTTTGAGAGAAAAATGTTTCCTTTACATTTCTTTAATGACTAAACTCAAGAACATAATGTAAAAATAATGTAAAAGAAAGATAAAAACATTCTTTTTATTTTATTTTAAGAGGTGATATGCACACAAAGTGACATGCACACCACAAAATTACATGGCAATGCACCTTATATGAACTCTCTTTTTATATTTATCCAAGATACTATTGTCATTTAAGAGGTCAACAATTGATGTAAATCCCTAATTCAAATAAACACAATCAAGCGGGAGAAATCCACCCATTCCTTCATTTCAAACACCACCGCCACAAATGCCTCGGCTATATTTGGCCGTCTACCTGACGTATTCAGAATATGTGTAGGGAGATCACGACGAACAGTGCAACACACACTTTTGAAGGTAATTTGAGTGAACCTGTAATTTTTTGTAAACGCTTATTGACTTCACCATCAATTTAATGCGATGTAGTTGACTTCTTGCATTTCAAGACAACGTGAAACGCTCGAGACCAGTCTTGAGAATTCTGTGAAAAAGGAAAGGAAAACAAAGGATATCTTGATGTCCTTTCAAGCATAACTTCCGTCTTCTGTGCACAAACCGTTAACCACGTGTTGGTTTGATTTACCACAGACTACTACTGCTGCTGAAAATTCGATATGAAGAAATTCACGATTCTGAATGATTTCAACACTAAACGGATCTTTGTGCAACGAGTGTCAGACAACGCGTTCTGTGAATTCTTCATCAAGGCTCCAGTCTAAATGGATCTTTTTTTTACATTTCGCTACAATGGTTTGTTAATTGCTGCAGTTTGGTGTTTTCATAATTGGTTACATTAAAACCTTATAATATATTGCAATTATACTTTATAATTAATAAGGCAATAATCAGAAAACTTGCCCCTTTAGATGCAAAGAAAAAAACCCCCCCAACACCCGGGTCTTCAATACCCGCTCCATCAATTTTGGAACACGCCCCACCTACTCTATCTGCAGAATACGTATCTATACACGTGTTTCTCTCATAAAACACACCACTTAACACATACCTGTATCTCTTCTCTAAAACCCATCGAAGAAGCCATTAACCACCGCTAATAAATATGGGTCAAGAGTTTAGAGACGTCATCTTAAAAACGGGTTCTAAAAGGTATTGTCCTTTTTCATTGATTTAAAGTTTATTTTTTAATTCGAATTTTACTTTATAATTAATAGTCAAGAACACAAAACGTGCCCTTTAATGCAAACACCCGGTTCTTTCAATACCCGCTCCATCTATTTGATCCCTCCACCCTATCTATCTGCATAACACATATCTATACACGGTTTCTCCTGCATAAAACACACCCTTAACACAAACCTGTATCTCTTCTCTAAAACCCATCGAAGAAGCCAAAACCACCGCTAATAAAATTTTGTGGTCTAAGTAAGAGTTTGGACAACGTCATCTTAAAAACGGGTCTAAAAGGTATTGTCCTTTTCATTGATTAAGTTTATTTTTTAATTCGAATATTTACCTTTATATATTAATAGGCAAGAATCAGAAAACGCGCCCCTTTAATGCAAACACCCGGGTCTTCAATACCCGCTCCATCTATTTGATCCGCTCCACCCTATCTATCTGCATAACACGTATCTATACACGTGTTTCTCTCATAAAACACACACTTAACACATACCTGTATCTCTTCTCTAAAACCCATCGAAGAAGCCATAACCACCGCTAATAAAATTTGGGTCTAAGAGTTTGGACAACGTCATCTTAAAAACGGGTCTAAAAGGTATTGTCCTTTTCATTGATTAAGTTTATTTTTTAATTCGAATATTGGAGCTATGTCAAATTGGTGTATGTGTATTAAAATTGGGTTTAATTAAGTTGAAATTTGATGGTGGTTTAATTGTGTATAATTTCATGGTTTTTAACTTTTGAGTTTTTTGTGTAGCCGAATTGCTGAGAGTTATGTGTGTATATGCTTATAGGATTTATGTGTTTTAATTTTTCATAGTTGGAAAAGATATGAATAGTGATAGATGTATTGTGTTCTTTACATAGGAATAAAACTTGAGGTGAGACATAACTACAGCCTGAAGAGATGATTTTTAGGGTGTTTGTTGTAGCTTATTAGCAAAAAATACGCTCATTTTAGGGGGTATTTGTTTCGGCTATATAGACGCCTTACAACTTATTTGATTTTGGGTTACGTCTCATAAGCTCACTTTTTGTGGCTTTTTTTTGAAACTTTTCGGCTTATATAAATTCATTACGTCATAATAAACTTATATGCATCTGCAGCACTAGGCTGCAACGACGTAAGCAACAAGCCAACAACAAGGCTGCAATGGCATCAGCAACATCACCGCTGCAGTGAAACGGAAACAGCACTAGCACGGCAAAAATGCAGCATCAACTAAGCTCAGTTGGGCATGAATATGCTGATGCTTTAGAACAACGGCTTTAGTCTTCGGAAAATCAAGCCACAGAAGCATTTGCAATGTTTAAGGGTAAGTTCACTTATCCTTCTTTAGCTAAAAATGACTATATTTTCCAGTAATGATATAATTTTTTGAATAATAGCATATAACGTGATGCGTACATTAAGAAAATGTGGCTATTGACCCATTCGACCCGTATGTAGATGAAATAGAACTCAAACTGACCCGTTTACAAGCAGATATGTGGCTACTAATAGTTATAACAGATGAGTTTGACAAAAGAAAAAAACAATTTATAGGGTGTTTGGGATTGCTTATTGAATATTGATGGATCTCTTTATTTTGTAGATGATTTCAGCTCAGATAGAGCTACTCACAGAACGCGCACTAATTCATGATGCACAAAATAAAGGAGTTCAAAGAAATCAACAAGCCTTTTATTATTTGGAAAAGGCATATCAGGTATGTAACAAGAGACATACTTACGAGTGCTGTTTTTTAGATTTTCCCATAGCACTTATTTGTGCTTTCAATATATATGTTATAGCTTCAACCGGATGCTCTCTACCTCATGGGAGCAATCTCTTTGACAGTCGAATGTGTGAAGAAGGATATCGCCTCAGCATATCACCGAGAACTAATCACATCAAAACAACCAAATTGATGTAGTGGGTGTTTGGATTCCTTACAGTGGGTGTCATCAGCTTTAGTCAATTATAGCTTAAAGTTTTAATCAATTTGTTTGTTAGATTGCTCATTAGTCATTGTTTTTGTTAACAGTGAATTGAGAATGCGTTCAGTCAGCAGAGCCGTAACATGAGCAGGATTAGGAGCCCAATGGATCGCAAGATCCGTACTCACCCCAATTCCTATCATGATGCTTCTTACATAAAGGTTTTCATCGGGTTACGGGTGTCATCATCTATATTTATGTTTATTTCAGCTAAAGATGTTTGTTTTTTGTTGCTTAATCGCAGTCATGACAAATGCAAACAGTGTGAGACTTAGAAACGAAAGGTACCAAAGTTCGAGATTATGTGTAGTTTTTTTGTTAGCAAACACAATTTATTTGGAGAAGGTTTCTTATCACTGTTTTGAATAACCCTTTTTCTCTGCAGTCAGTTTCTTCGGTTATCATAAACAATAAGCAGAGGAAGTAGTATTCTGATGAGGGTGTCTCGCCGCGTTAACGACGAATTGGAGGCTGCACTGTTTCTCAACAAGTGTGTGATTGGGTTTAATTTGTCTTTACTCCTAGGCTAGCCAAATAGTCCGCTAAGACAACAAAATGAAATGGCTATACAATGCCAACATTAAGTATAACACAATTCTGTCCATCAGTTTAACATATTTCATATCTCTATTACAAGTTTTAATGCTTTTTAAAATATGGAGAAACAGTCGTATATAAAAGTGCAGTGCATCTGATTTGCTATAATGAAACATGGTAATCGATTGAATAAATTTTTGGCAAATTTGTTTATGTAATCAACTGAATAAAGAGGGAAAAAACAGTTTTACCTCAAGCACATCATTGTAGGACACGTTTGTCATTGACACATATCTCACACACCAAACAAACAAATGCCATATACAAACTCCTCTCTCTCTCTCTCTAACCTAAATCACCACCGTTACCACTCCCACCATATCAAAATACCCAAATCAATACACACCAAGCCAAACTGAGATTAAGGATAACAATTGATTCTGAAACCAACCTAAGTCAATTACCGCTCCATCATGTATGATACTGCTGCCCCAACATAATAAAGAAGATTACGAATTGAAAATGTAAAGGTATATAATTTTGTTCATTTGAGTTTCTAAGAAAAAGTGGTTTAGTGTAAGTTGTTATAGAACTTAAACCAAGATGAGAAAATATTGGGAGTTTTTGGCGTGTTTTCGATTTAGTTTTTTTTTTCATACCCTAATTTTTATCCAATAATTATGATTCATAACTTATTTTTTCTGAAAAATTTAGGATTGGTGGCTGCAGACTGGGGTGCATAATTTTACGGGGTGCAATTGGGAACGCCATCTGTTGAAGGTTAGGAATTTGATTGTCATTTTTATTTTTGATCATTATTGCATAATTTGTGGTTGTCTTTTTGTTTTGTCAGATGTTCATTGTCGGCTCAATGTATATGCAGCCTCAGTTTATAACAAATGTAATTGTGCGTCAATTTATTTCTTGCAGGTTCAAGAATATGGAGCTCATATTGACTAACTGGCGACGTCTTTCAGCGAGTTACACGGGTGAGTTGTAACTATGCTTTTTTATAAAAGTTTAATATGTTGATGAAGTATTTTGTTTGTTGAATATTGGAATACATTAGTTTCCGTTGTGGATTGAGGCTTGATTTGAATATAGATAAAGGTAAATTGCTATAAATGTAAAAAAAAAGTATTTAACGTTTATAGAATTCTTTTTGGTGATATATAAATTGCCTAAATATTTAGTCCAATATTGGCAATCTAACTACAACCTTCTCGATATAATTTTTTTCATTATACGATTTGATGTCAGTTGTTTAGCGTTTAGACATCTTGCATGCCAATTTATTTTATAAAAATACCCTAAAAAATGAAATGTATACACAGTTTTGTAGGGAAGCAGGACATTGTAACAAGCCAAGCTCAAAGCTAGAATCGAGCTTTTGCAAAACTTAAAAAGGTGATTATTAAGTAATATGTAATAAAATGCTGTTAGAATTTTTGTCATTTTATTTTTGATCTTGAATAATTTGTGGTTGTCTTTTTGTTTTGTCAGATGTTCATTGTCGGCTCAATGTATATGCAGCCTCAGTTTATAACAAATGTAATTGTGCGTCAATTTATTTCTTGCAGGTTCAAGAATATGGAGCTCATATTGACTAACTGGCGACGTCTTTCAGCGAGTTACACGGGTGAGTTTTAACTATGCTTTTTTATAGAAGTTTAATATGTTGATGAAGTTTGGTTGGCTGAATATTGGAATACTTAGTTGTCGTTGTGGATTGAGGCTTATTGATATAGATAAGTAAATTGCTATAAAGTAAAAAAAAAGTATTTACGTTTATTGAATTCTTTTTGGTGATTTATAATTTGCCTAAATATTTAGTCCAATTTTGCAATCTAACTACACCTTCGGATTAATTTTTTTCATTTACGATTTGATGTCAGTTGTTTAGCGTTTAGACATCTTGCATGCCAGTTTATTTTATAAAAATACCCTAAAAAATGAAATGTATACACAGTTTTGTAGGGAAGCTGGACATTGTAACAAGCCAAGCTCAAAGCTAGAATCGAGCTTTTGCAGAACTTAAAAAGGTGATTATTAAGAAATATGTAATAAATGCTTTCATTGATATATAAGGATATAGTTCTATACCCATGTGATATCATGCACCATTCATATTCGTAAATAAAAAGATGGTTAAGCATGTTTGATGTTTGTAGGCATTTGATGGGAGAAGAGCTTGGTTCCTTGACTCTGAAAGAGCTTCAAAGTTTGGAACAACAACTTCATACAGCTCTTAAACATGTTAGGTTGAGAAAGGTATAACACTTTACCACACGAATATTATATGCATGTCAGTTAAAGGAGACACATGAAATGGAATATGAAATGAGAATGTTTTAAGTATTGAAGTTTATATGAAATATTGCTGAGTGAAAGTGTTAACCCGAGCTTCTATTATTTGCAGAATCAATTGATGCTTGAATCAATTTTCGACCTCCAAAAAAGGTACGCCTGTTTGTAGATGTGATAAAAAGCCAAGTTTTGTTAAGTAGGCAACATTTGATTTTGGCCGTAGTAGAATTATATTCTATACATAGTACGACACAAATATTAAGATGCAGAGATGTGTATTCTAAGGGTTTTGGGGTTGCCACTTAGGACTGCTTTTCCGCTTATTGCTTTTCTGAAATAAACAGTTTGAAATGAGGAATATTCAATAAGAAAACTCAGGACTAGGAAAGAACGGCAGAGACAGGAAAAGCTAGGGGAATGTTTTTTAGAGTGTGTATTTTGACTTTTGATC
>BQNB010131932.1:0-18706 GCA_026074375.1 Tanacetum coccineum | reverse complement strand
ATTTTGATCCAACTCAATTCGGGTCATTAGTTAGATTGTAATTATCGAGTATGTAAAAGTTCAAGTGTAGGGGTGTATCTATAAGCACCCATGATGTATTATATGTTTAAGAAATGGCATGGCAAAAGTGTACAAAAAAAATATGAAAAAGAAAGAAAAAATAATCAAATATATATATATATATATAAGTGAAAAAAAATGTACAGGCTGCCATTTGCTTATGTTTATGTTTATCATAGAGTCATGAAAAGAAAAATAATGAGATTGATGTAGAGTTTTGTAGAGTTTGTATATCTTGTCCGAGTCTTTGGCTTAGCAACCAAATCAGTGTGTATTCGTATAAATAATTAGCTAACACTTTCACCCCAAATTCACCCAAAAGTCACTCCCTAAATGTATCTCATCCGTTTCCGTTTCCGTTAATGTTATCTTACACCTACACCCCACAACCCTTTAAAAAGACCTCTTTGATAGTGATGGATAATGCTTGCGCCTAGCGGTGAATGTTTGATCCTTTACCAAGCCTATGGTAATTTATATGCTATGACAGGTAATGAGTGTTAATTTTTTGTTTCCCATAGTTGTTATAATTTATTATACACCCGAGAGAAAGAGAGAATCCCAAACACTTATGTGAGGTGCTAGTATATACTTTCCGTGCTTTTAATTATGGGGTCTAGAAGGTTGTGTCATAAATTGATTTTAAATAGTAGGTTAAATACCCCCAATATTGTTATTGTCTAGGTAGAAAAACCCATTTGCTTGAGGACAAGCAAATCCCAAGTAGGGGTGAGCGCGGTTTCGAACATATATTTTAGGAACCGAGAACCGAACCGAGAATATGTTTCGGTTCCGCTTCGGTTCTCGGGTTCGGTTCGGGTATTTTTGGTTCTACCCGATTGGAACCGCTAATTTCTAAAAAACATCCAAAAACTCAATATTCTTAATGTGTTTCACACATCTACGTACCTTACCTGATACCAGGACGCTATTCTTTCCCCGTGCCGGCCGTGAGACTCTTTTCAATTACGAGAATGTATGAATTTTTGAATTATGTGTTAATGTAATTGTTATTGTTAATACAGATAATGCTCAAAAACGTTATTTATATTTTTCGACCTCTCAACGTTTTGATAATAACAAAATATAAAAACGTTTACAAATTATTAAATGTAAAATTTCATTTCTAAGATTAGTGATCACTTAAGGTATGGACAAACAAAATAATTAAGCATGATTAGTGATCAAGAAAATATTTTTCTCTTAATCCTCACTTTTAATTCTACAAAAGTATTTTCTCAAAAATACATTTACAAAATATTCTCTAATTAAAATAAAAAGTTTTATTAAAAACTTAAAATTTGAAATTCAAATTTTCCCCCCAAAACGGAAGCTTCTACACCAGATACAACTAGGGGTGAGCGCGGTTCCGGAACCGCACCGAACCGACCTGGAACCGAGATTTATTAGGGATTTAATAAAAGATGTTTGAAGTTATAGCGGTTGCATATCCTGTGTTATTTGTAGTCTCTCGTGTTTGCTACTTGTGCTCGATACAACTCCCAATCTAGCGTTCCGCGATCGAACTTCGGATTTGTTGTCGTAATTGTCCAACAAGTGGTATCAAGAGCCATAGATTTATTGTGGTCTCCGATGATCGAGTGCTAGATCGAGATATCTGAGGTTCAGGTTTCGAATCATTTCTGGAAGTAGCAGGTGACCAGTTACAATAAGAAATATATATTGTTGCATGATACTACAAGTTGGTTTTGTCATACTGCAAAAAAAAAGTTCAAGGCGTTTATGTCTACTTGAGGGAAAAAACGGATTTAAGGGTTACGAGTTTTAGGGCATATACAAACTCACACGCCTCCTTGTTTCCTAAAAATGAATTCGGTCATTTTTGTCTTCAAAATTAATTTACAGGTTGTTGTTGCGGTTTTTCTTGTGGTTCAAGTTTCGATCGTGGTTTGCTTGGGTTTCAAGTTAACGATCGAGTTTATTTGTTTGAAATCGAGGGTTTAGGGTTTTTCTAATTAATTCAATTTGCAAGAAAAAGATTTTTAGCAACAACGGGTATATTGCACACGATTTGTGAGACTTGTCGCTAAAGTTGGTTAAGAAACAACTTGCCAAGGATTTTAGAAAGGTAAAAAAAGAATAGCTAGATCAACAACTAGGTTTGACATCGAGAAATTCTATAAGAAGAATGACTTTGGGTTATGGCAAATAAAAATACGTGCTTTAGTTGTACAGCATGGATGTGATGCTGCATTAGAGACATTACCAACCCGCGGAAATGAACGGTAAGGTAAATGGCTGTATTTTGATGAAGAAGACATACAATACCTTGATTCTATGCTTGGGAGACCGGGTTTTATATGAAGTTACCAAGGAAACAAATGCTGTAGGAATTTAGACGAAGTTGACTAGTTTGTATATGACTAAGTTTTTAGCAAATAGACTGTTAATACAAATAATGCCTAAAAACGTTATTTATATTTTTTTACCTCTCAACGTTTTGATAATAACAAAATGTAAAAACGTTTACAATAAAAATAAACGTTTACAAATTATTAATTAAAACTTTCATTTCTCTAAGATAAGTAACAACATAATGAATGGACACACAAAAAATATTTAAAGCATGATAGTGATCAAGAAAAATATTTTTCTCTAATACCTCACTTTTAATTCTACACGAATTATTTTCTCAAAATACATTTATAAAATATTCTCTAATTAAAATAAAAGAATTTTATTTAAAAACTAAAATTTTGAACAAAAATTCAAATTTTCCCCCCAAAATAGAAGCTTCTACACCAGATACAACTTTTCCCACAAAAAGACAAAAAAGAGAGCGGAGTCTAGACGGCGGCCCCCTTATAGGCCTGGCGGCCCCCTTATATATAAGGGACCGCCTGGACCGCCCCCAGAAGATCCGTTTGGTATCCCACAGAAAAATAAATTCCTCTTGCATCAAAATTTTTTAAGTCTTTTTCTTTCTCTCTCTAAACCTTCTTTCTCTCACTAAAACTCTTGATCCACTAAACATACTTAGATCTTGTTTTCAAGTTATCTAATCCTCTTTCTTCTCACTCATCCCTCTCATTCAAGTGCAAATAAAGAAACAACACTCTATTCGTCAAGAAACGAATGTTAATTATGATCTATCCTCCTTTCTTTAAGTACCAAAAAAACTCAATTGTATTAATCGTTGTGTATTTGTGTGATTCGGATATTGTGTAGATCCGATAGTGTAGATCTTGTGAGTGTGTATATCTTGTGAAGTGGTAGATTGGTTCTAGCTAAGATTAGGACTCGACATTTAGCTTAGTGTCGGAAAATAACGTAAGCGACGTGTAAACGGTTTTCTCCGCCTAAAAGGGATCTGTTGACAAAGTAAAATCCGAGTAGTGAGATATACTCGGGAGTGGATACGGCGAAGAGTGAGCTAATCGTACCGAACCACTATATAAAACTCGTTTTCTGTTTGGTTGTTTCTTTCCTTATCCTTTTACATTATTATTATTGTTATTTAGTTTTCGTTTAGATAGTTATTGCTTGTTCATATTATGATTTGATTGAACATATAACTCGGATCTATACATTTTTAAAAGTAAACTTTTAAACCGTAAAACAAACGTGTAAACTATTCAACCCCCCTTCTAGTTTCCATAATTGGTATCAGTAGCAAGGTCACTCAAGATTTTTAAAATATATTGTAATTTTAAATAAAGCTGGATCGATCTATGGAATTCCGACCAAATATCTAGAGCGCAATCTATGCAAAAACCACCACTGCTTGAAAGCGAAAGTTTTTTATATTATTGGAAAAATAAATTCCGATGACATAAGTTTAAATCAAAGATCTAGATCTTTGGCATGTTATTACCAATGGTGATTTTCAACCTATTGTACAAAATCCGAAAACCAAATTAGATGAGGTTATCCCTTTTGAAAAACAAACTGATGATCTCAAAAAGAGACTTGCGAAAAATAATAAAGCCAAAATGGTTATTTACAATGCTTTGCCAAGAAAAGAATATGAAAGAATTTTCATGTGTAACACGGCAAAAGAAATTTGGAAAACTTTGTTAATCACCCATCAAGGTAATAGCCAAGTCAAAGATAATAAGATGGACCTTTTGGTTCAACAATATAAATAATTCGTCATTTTCTAAACAATATATAAATAGTGCTTTTGCTAGATTAATACTAAATTATTACTATCTTAAAGCTCCTGAGAAGGTTATTCTATGTAAGAAATACGGTAAAGGAGAAGTTTCTTATAGCTCTACAACCTAATGGAGAGCAAATTTCATGTTATTGAATAGTCCGAAAAGACTTTTTTTATTTTTACGTCACTATCTATGATGAATTAAATCGGGCACCTCAAAGTTCACACAATAACATCAAGAAAGATTCTGAAATAGTCTCTAGAAAAAAAAGGTTTGAAAGAAACTATATAGGCTATAAAGCTAAGAAAGAATCTAGTGATGAAGAATGGTTCGACTTCTTCCGGTAGTTGATACGAAGAGGTACGCCATGACGGTAAGAGACTTCAAGAAGTTCTTAAAAGAATATTAGATTCTGAGACAACCTCGGAACGACACAAAGACTTCCAACTAATCGTGATGAAAGAACGGTAAAGGTGATAGAAAATGCCATTAAGAATGTGGCGACCCAAATCATCATATTGGTAGAATGACCCAAAACCACCGAAATATAAAGAACCAAAGAGCATTTGTCGGAGGCTCTAGGAGCGATATGCGGTGAAGAAGAAAGATGAAAAGGTCAAAGATGATACTAGTCTTGTAGGCTCCACGCACAAGTGAGAGGATGTTTCCGAATCATCTTACTTTAGTGATGAAAACTCATCAATTGATGATATAACTTTAGACAACGAATATGATAAGTTATGCAAAATGAGTCTAAAGATAATCACTAAAAACAAAAAGTTAAAAGCTACTAGAAATAGTCTAGAAAATGAGCTTAGAGAATTAAAAAAATTTCCACCCTTGAGAAAGAAACAAGGGAGATGACATTCTCGATTGTGCAAAGTGTCATGTACTTAAAATTGAGAATGAAAAAATCAAAGATGAATCTACTAGATTAAACAAATTTGAAAAGAGTACACATTGCTTGAATAAAATGTTAAATAATCAAAAACCCTCCGATGATAAATTAGGTTTAGGGTTTAATTCATTTGAAGCATCATCTAGTGGAACTAAGGAAATAAAATTTGTAAAAAGCCACAGAAAAAGGCGTCCCTGATGGAGGTCCCCATAAATATGGGCGGCCCCCCTTAATGTTTCAGACCCCCCAAAATAATAAAGACCCCCGCCACCATCAACGCCTGAATCTGAGAAAAAGAACCTTTGACTTTTCAAAAATCCATCTTGGTTCCTAGACCAAAACACATAAATGTAAAACAATTGCCGAAAGTTCGTGTTGCAGTGACAATGAAGTTAAACAATTTTATAAGCCATTTACAAAAACCCGGAGTTGGATTTATCTAAACCAAATTTTAAGAATCAAAACTCCCCCTCCCTAGAAGAGTCAATAATAATTATTCTCGTCCTAAAATAACGCAAACCAAAAAGACACTTTTGTCGACAAAACCACACCCTCATGACTTTCCTTATTCCTTAAGTTGGAAACAACTTTACCACGACAAATTTACATGCCATGGAAATTTGTCTTCCATTCTCACATCCCAACCAATTGCATCAAATGCAAGGGATGTTTGGCACTAAGAACTTTGGATTGGGGACCAAATGTTTAAGTTATTATCTTATATAAATAGATATGCCTTTGAGTCGACTTGGAGCCCACGAATGGATCAAGGATAGCGGATGCCTAAACCAACCATATGACGGGCAACCAAAGCTCTTCTCCACTTACCAAAGTATACAATGGAGGAAACGCATTTTTTGGTAGATTTTTCGCGTACCTCATCATTAGGCAAATTGTACTATTTCTAATACCTCTACCTCAAAATAAGATAATGTAGATACATGTTGATAACAAGATTTAATCTTGCTAAGTATTAGACAAATATGGTGACAATAAGTGTAGAGTAATTTTCTCTGAACATGATAGTGAAGATTACTAAGGACGTGTAAATCATATGTAGAGTGTATTAGGAAGAAAGGGCTTATATGTGATGAAATAGGAAATAGCAAATATGCCGTCTCATTTAATAGTTGGTCCTCTAAGGAATAGTTAGAGAAACCATACCTAAGCTTAATTTGATCACATTTTTTGTGCTGCTTGTAAAATTGGAAAACAAGCTCACTCTAGTCACAAAGCTAAGAAGTAGTACTCAACTGACTAGATGCTTAGAACTCTCCTCCATATGGATCCTTCCTCTCCATCCGCCGTACGAGTTACGGAGGAACCTTACACAATACACATAACCCTAGTCATAGAAGATGACTACTCTAGGTATACTTTGACTATATTTCTATAAGTATAAAACCAAGGTTTCGATCAATTAAAATATTTAGTATGAAAATCCAAAACCAATTTAGGTGTTCAATATGTGGACAATAAGAATCGACCACGTTTAGAGAGTTTGATAATGAGGCTGACAATTGGAGAATTTTGTAATGCCAACGTTAATTACACATAACTTCTCGTCTCCAGAACCCGCACGTCCTCAATCAATGGCGTGTTTGAATGGAAAAATATACACTTCAGGAAAAAATTAGTAGTAACCAATTTTTAGAACGAGCAATCGATACCCTAACAAAAGTTTTGTGTAAACCCGTACAATACTTCAACATATATCTCAAACCGAATCCTACTTAGAGCCAGTCTAGTAAAAACACCTTAGAAATATTAGAGGTTTAAGGTGTTATGTAGTAAACCTACTCTATGACAATTTTAGAGTTTTGAAGAAGTGCTTCATTTTTAAACACTAAAGACTACCTACCAATTTTGACCCAAAGTCCATAGAAGGTGTCCTTTCTAGGTTACTCCTAAATAGTAAAAAGCCTAAATCATTCTTAATAAACACACTAGAAAAAATCAAAGAATCACCAACGAGACGATTCGATGAAACACCTCCACCACTCTAAGACCCCACCCTTGGTGTAAAGATGATATAGGATTAAGAAGAAGCTTATTAGGGAAATCGAAAAGAAAAAACCAAGAAAATATTGTTGATGATGAAACATTAAAAGATTAACGAAATAGTCCAATATTAAGAAATCTATGGAACCATCCCTTAGAAAATGTTAAAGTGAAACCAGTAACAAAGAACCCTTAGATCACAAGCCCAAAACCAAAGTAACTTCTACTGTTTTATATCAACTATAGAACCTAAGAATGTTAATGGTGCCTTGAAAGATGAAAGCTGGATAATTGCAATGCAAGAAGAATTGAATCAATTCGTTGCTAACGACGTTTAGGAGTTAGTTCCTCAACCTAGGATTATGACAATAATAGGAACTAAGTGGGTATTTAGAAATAAGTTAGACAAGAACGGCATTGTTTCTTGAAATAAGGCTAGGTTATTTTGATCAAGATAACAACCAACAAGAGGGCATCGATTATCATGAACTTAAACCCCTGGTTTCTAGACTTTGAATCTATTAGGATCTTAATTAGCCCTATGCTTGCGCCTTATATTTAAAATTATTCCTAAATGGAATAAAAGTGCATTTGCCCTGAACATTTTATCAATGAGGAGGTATACGAATGCACAACCTCCGGGATTCATTATTTCAAAAAACCTAATCATGTTTATAAACAAAGAAAGCTTTATAGTCTTAAACAAGCACCCTAATCTTGTATGATAGATTAAAACTTTTCTTATTAAACAGAATATAAAATGGGAATGGTAATAAACCCTCTTTTAACAAGAAGAAAAGGTTCAAATAATCATCATTGTTTGTTCAAATATATGTCGATGACATTTATATTCGGAATTTCACATGTCAAGACATGTGTGATGAATTTTCCAAAATCATGCATGACAAATTCAAGATGAGCATGATGGGTGAACTTAACTTCTTCCTTGGATTACAAATAAAACAAATGAAAGATGGTATTTTCTTTAATCAATCTAAATATATTAAAGAAATGCTTAAGAAATATGGTCAAGAAGAGTCTAACTAATGAAAAACCCCAGTCCTCACGATACTAAAGCTCACTAAAAGATTGAAGAAGTGTTATTGGTAATAGTACTAAGTATCGAGGCATGATAGGTAGTTTAAATAACTCTAACGACTAGTAGGCCCATAACATTTTTTAATGTCAGACCTCTGTGCCGCTTCCAAGAGTTTCCCAAAACCTCTCATCTTGAAGCGGTTAAGCGTATCTTCCGATACATTAAAGGCACAACGCACTTAGGATTATGGTATCCCAAGGGGACCGACATAGAAACTGTAGTATATGCCGACTCTAATCATGCGAGAGATTATTTAGACCGAAAGAGCACTAGCGGTATTTGTACGTTCGTGGGATGTTGTTTGACATCTATTTTCTCGAAAGAAACAACCCGCGTCTTGCTCAAGTCCACTACCAAAGCCGGAATACACGTAAGCTCACGAAATGCATGTCAACAAGCGCTATGGATGAAACAAGCTCGTCATCGACTACGACGTACAACTCGACGATGTTCCCATTAAGTGCAACTACAAAGGCGTGATTGACCTTAATCAAAAACCCGTGCGAACATTCACGTACCAAACACAACCCGAAAAAAAAAATAACGCCACCTCTTTCTTCGGATAAAGTCCAGTAAAGGACATATCTCAATCTGAAAAAGTGGCCGTCCGTCAACAACATCGCCGACATTCTTTACAAAACCCTTTTAAATGTGAATAGTATCACTATCTACGTCTTGTTTAGAATGAAGGACCACATTCCATAAATCATCCTAGTCCGCTGTTCTCTTTCTTTACTGTCACAATTCTATCCGTGATCCATTACCGTGTCGGTGACAACTTAAATACTTCAAACCGAAGTACTTAAAGCATATTTAATTCGCGAAATGCAAAATAAAATGGCACTCATCCTCTTATTACAAATTTTCTTCAAAAACCAAGTCCCAGAACCCTTTGCAGAGGGCGGCCCCCCAATATATTTTTTGGGACCCGCCGGTAAATATGGGACCTGAGCACCACAAGTCACAAAATGGTACAACTTAAACAAAAAATTTCAGAAATAAAAAACAAACACCCCCTTAAAATCAGCTGTCACATCGACGAACACGACCCAAAACCCACCAAAACTCAAATTTAAAAAACCCTTAAAACATCAATTAATATCAAATCAACCCTAATAAACAATCCTAATATCACAAAGATCAGTTCAAATAGTAAGTCATTTCGATCTAATTATTTCAATTTGATTCTAGGTTCAGAAATGAACACCAAAAATTAAAAATTGGGAATTTTCGTGTTTTCTTCATTTTGTACAATAAAGGACAAACTAGATACAATGAATAACTAATATGCTTCCCGTCGATATAGGATATTGCATAAATTGTGAATTTGTTTGAAAAAATTGATTTCGACCAAAACCCCAATTATATTTTCAAATCACTCACAAGTTAGGAACTAATAAAATTTTGTTGTTATTCATTGTTAATCCTCCCAAAAAACATTTTCAACACACATGCATATTGATCTTTATTAACAAATTTAGAGATACATAACTCATATGTTATTTTTCGACTTGTTGGTATGAGAAAAAATTAAATTAAGGAGCGTTTGGGTTAACTCATAGATTTTATTTTTAGAGTCGAGTTAACCGTTACTCCCCATTGTTACTTTTAAGCACACACTAGAAACATTGCCCATGACAAAAACATTTGAAACGGTTAATAAAATGTGATTTCACTTTTAATTTAGGAAAACACTCTAAGTCATCTGAGATCATAAAAATACAAGACCCACATACCAATGATTTACATGAATACCGACACCTATAAAAGAAAAACTAGAGACTAGAAAGATTTGTTACTTCATGAGTTTCGGGTGGTTTTTGACAACTTGCGGATCTAAACTAGTTTCGGTAATTTGTTTTATTTGTCAGTACAAGTGTCTCCTTGAAATAAGTGAACAAAATAAATCCGTCAGCTTCAATCTTCAGAGTTTTATAGTCCAATATCAAGTCGTTATTTCCGCGAAGAGTCAAATGTTTATCGAGTTTGTTATTCAAAATTAATTCTTTTCTTACTCTCTTGAAGAAATTTTCTCTAATTTCTTATGTACCTTGTGAAGGTTGCCCGGGTTTTGTTTGTTTTTACCGATAGATTGGAGACTTGATGATTGCATATGGTATCCCCTTCGGATGGTCCATATCAAACCAACCTCCTCCATTGAGGACATTCATTTTCGTCTATTCGAATATTGATCGCGATGGTTAAAGTCCGTCCGCATCCCTCATAAGGAAAGATTGATGTTTCTTGAATCTCAAGTTTCTAACTTCGTGAAAATTGAGCAACTCCAGAAGCCTTTAGAAGAAATATCCAGGAAAATTCTTTTGTCCTGGGGGGTAATCGGAATCATGTTCTTGCATGTCTTTTTATATGGCTTTATGTGACGTAACAAGCACTCCGAAAGATTCAACCTTAGCCTAATTTCAAGCAAAATTAATGATTGGGTTTATAACAAAAGAGGTTAATTCTACCCCTATAGATGTATTAACTCTTTATTTAAATTCATCGTTATGGAAAATCCCGAATTAGAAAATGATCCCTATGTCTTGTACGAATCGTGTCATGATCCTTTTGCCCACTCAATTAAGCGAAATCCCAGAAGGAGCGTGGGTCAAAACGAGAAGAAGGTCTTCATTCCACTTGTCTTTCTTTTTTTTCCCTGCTTTCGATCAACCATCCTCATCTCATCTCAACATGAAAGGATGACGATGGGAATGAAAAATGGACCTCGCGTGCCACACACTATCCTTCCCCCATTCGTTATTTCAATTCTTTAACCCATCAAGTTCCTTAAGATCCTTTCAAAACCCACCTAACATTGACCCTCAACACCTTGAACGCATTTTACATCCGCCGCCAAACCGAAATCATCAACCCGTCCAAGTACAATACAGATGAGTTAAACCGAGGTGGAGTAAGGTCAATCGAAATGAGTCTTAGAAGGTTGTGGGAGAAACAAGAAGAAGTGAGCAATAAGGAAATTGCGTTATGAACATTTATTATCTATATTATTTACTAATCTTATTAATGCTTAGGGTGTTTAAATCCTATGCTACTGACTCATTTAGTAACTTAGTACTTAGTATTGGGCAACTTATCTTGCATAGGATGATCCTTTGATTTTATCATCCTATACCAATGCTTGCATGCACCCGATAGACTCTTTTGCTATATATATGATTTTATGCAATGCTATAGTTTGATACAATTTGCTACATATCTTCCCTCATAGAACTCAAGATAATTAGAAATTTGTGAGGTTAGGATAATGAGTATATAGATGTATTCATGATGAAATAGATTTGACTCAAAAAGGGAAATTAGAAATTATTTTATCAGCTGATATTCAGGAAAAGTTTTCTACTCTTCGAAAACGGCCCCCAAAAATACTGGGCGGCCCCCCCTAATAAATATGGTCCGCCAGTAATTAAGAGACCGCCATCAAGTCACGGATTCTTCAACTTGTGACCTATCTGAATTTTTGGCAGTTGACCACAATCCCCTTAGGCACAACAATAATTTCTGCATCTTAGACAAACACCATATTGGAATCCCTAAAACTTCAAACGCCCATGGCCTTACTTCTTCAATCCATTTCTTCCTCTTCCTTTAAATCATGAAACTCTCTTCTATCATATCTTCATCACCTCATTCTATCCTACCCTGGAATTCCACCAATGCTTCCTCATGCAAATCCTTCCAAGAAAATCAAACTCACCATAAACGACAATACCCCCTATGACAATTAATTGTCAACATAACTAGTGATGAAGAATCACCACCTACACCTTCTCCTACAACAAACCTCCTCATCTCCAACTCCTCCAATGCACATCCACAAACCACAACCAATAATCAAACGATCATCAAGTCAAGAAACACATCTTCCAGTCCTTTCACTAAAAATTCAAATTTTACCACCATCTTCACATGAACCAACATTCTCCTCAATCACTTGAACCCCTTTTCTTGACAACATTTCGGAGTGTTTCCTACCTAACCACTAAATCCCCGACAACCACTTCAAATTCATAAATTACTTGGATATCACACTTTCTTTGTCCCTTAATCACTCCTCTTGATCACATTCAGAGCACTCCATCCACCATCCTCAACCACAACCACAACCACCTATCATGGTTATCCTCTTTTTCCACAACTAGCATGACTATCATGGCATATGGGTAAGTTGCATTTGTTTGTTCTCACAACCGAAACCTTTTCCTTCACCCTAACAAGATATGAGCTGAATATCATTGTTTGCTCATCTTTAATATCTTCTTACTACCGCAATCACTTCACACTTTCCACCCCCACCTTATAAAATATCTAAATGTTTTCATAAACATGAAACACACCAAATCTTTAGCTTAAAAAAGTCATCTCTATGAAAACATGAATCATATAATACTTATGTATTATTAATTTCTTTATTTTGTATTAGTTCTAGTTTTATCTTGCATGAATGTATTAATTGAATGTGCTAATGTATGATTTTCTTGTTGGTGGAATGAACTCTTCTTTTGATAATTTTATATATATTATGGTTTAAACTTGAAAGATTTTTATCTTGCACCATTTACTCTAACTTTATGTTTTGTAGCAAACTAAATTATCTAAGATCGATCCCTTGGTGAAGTCGAACAAGGGGAGCATAACATCAAGGGGGAGTCTTGATATCGTCCGATTTCTTTTCTTCCTTCAACAACTCGACCGTCATTCTTTTTGAATCGACAAAGAAGGTGGTAGAAAATGGAACATAACAAATTTAATAATTTGAACATCTTTAATTTTATTTAAAATGATTTATATATTGTCATCATCAAAAAGGGGGAGATGTTTAATACAAATAATGCCTAAAATGTTTTATTTTATATTTTTGAACCTTCTCACTCAACGTTTTGATGAATAACAAAATTGTAAAAACTTATACAATAAAAATAAATGTTTACCAAATAATAAAGATGAAAAATTTCATTTCTAAGATTATGATCACTAAGGTATGACAAACAAAATTAATTAATCAAGAATGTAGTGATCAAATAAATATTTTCTCTTAATCCTCACTTTTAATTCTACAAAATTATTTTCCTCAAAAAAACATTATACAAAATAATACTCCTAGTTAAAATAAAAAGTTTTATGATAAGTGTAAAATACTCATATCCATTTATACTTAAAATAACCCAATTAAACCCAAAACAACCAAAAATGGCAAAAATCAAAGCTTGTATTTGTGTATTGTGTGGCAGGTTACGATAAGTCCAAAATCACAAGAAATTCAATCAAAAGCAAGCAAACACTGACAACTAGAATCAGAAGAGTTTCAAAAAGAAGCCCCCCAAAGACCAAAGCCTTAGCCAAATTTTCATCCACAAGGACCATTCTTGCAATTCTCGAAAGTTATTTATAACTTGAAAAGAGAGAAGTAAAGAGAAGGGCCAAATGTGTTAACTTCCCAAACTTCAACAGTTTTAACTGTTAAAAAAGGAGCGGGAACTCTTTTACTATTCATCGTCTCTCCCATATTCACCCCCATGGTAAAACAAGGGGCAAATCAAAATTAGAGGGTGATTAAGTCAATTCAAGAGGTCTACATCACAAACCCAGGGTCAAATCAGTCTTTAATCAAAGGATTCATTAAAGAAGAGCCACGTAATCAAAGAAAGAAGCACAAATAGTGGTGGGTTTTTGTGCTAACTCACTCACAAAACTAACACAAACGTCACATCAAGGGAATGACACGCTGGCAATCCTCAGGTGTCCACATCTTGATCAAACGGCCACAATTGATGATCAAATGATTGAAGAAATGAATGGCAGAGATTGACATATATGAAAAGTGCATGGCTAGAGATCCTAGAAGCTTTCATCAGCTGGGCACTAAAAAAACCTACGACTTCTCACACACATGATATCTATCTTTTCTTTTTATCTAGTTTTTAGTAATTTTGTTTAAGCTTAAATTCGTATTTTTATTAAGTGTAATTTTCCTTTTTCAAGTAATGTAATCAGCTTCTTTAATTAATAAAATTCAGTTTTTAGTGTTTAAAATCTCATTATAAGCTTTTTCATCGGTAGTCATAAGCTCTCTTAAAAAGCAAATAATTGTCTCAAATAAGCTCAAATTAAGCCTTTCGTCTATAAAGCCCTGAAATAGAGCTGTTAGAATCAGAATTAACCTATCTAAACTTAAAATCAGTTTAATCTCCATATGGGATCTTATTTAGGATCTAAGCTTTTTGGAAGGGAATCTTACCTGGAAGAATCCCAATGACTTTACTCCCTATCTTATTACTAAGTGGAGAGCTTGTAGCTGCTGCTTAATTGTTCCTTTGTTTAGCTAAAGGATTCAAGTAAGTTTCTCTTTTCATTAGTCTTCTAATTTCAGTTTTAAATTGCTTATGTTTTAGTTTTATATGCTTAATATTGTTTATTTGATTATTTCTCCTATTGCTTTTAATGTTTAAATAACACTTCTAGTGCTATTTTAGTTTATATGTTTTCCATCTGTTTTTGTTAAGTAGTATAGTAAAGCTCTTTAGTTATCAATTTCTGTCATAAAAAAACGCATAAAATCCAAAATCTTATTTAATAAAGTTAAGATCTTAGAAAATAGATCTTATTCAGTTGTTTAATCATGATTATTGAGTTTGTTTTAAGCTAGTTTTTATCTGGTATTCAGCACTTGTTCATTAGATTTCTCTTAAAAAGCTTTTCTCAAACTCTGTCATAAATGGTAAAGTAGTGTATTTGGTTTTATGGCAATCTCTCAAAATTTTACAATAGCATACCTAACCTCAGTTATTACTCTATAACCCTTTGCACTACCATGTCTTCAAAGTTAGTACTGTTAGCTTTAATCTCAGTAGAATTAAGTTTAGCTTCAGCTTATTTAGATTTAGTTTTCATTTTCTAGCTTATTTCATTGCTTATTTAGTTTTTAAAAGTCAAAATTGCACCAGCAGTACTTTCAAGTGAAAGTACTGCTGAACTTTTTACACTACCAGTACTATCCTCAGTTAGTACTGCTGTGTTCATAGCTTAGTTTAGATAAGTAATTTTAAGATTTAGCTTATTAAATTCAGTAAGATTTAAGTTTTTATATAGCTTAATACATTTTAAGTCTTTATTTGCAATTTCTAGCTTATTTCCTTAGTTTAATTTAGCTGTCAAAAGTCATAAAAAACCTGAAAATTCCAAAAACAGTACTTAGAATCTTTAGGATTTAAATTAGCTTATAAGTCTAGATTTTATAGCTTATTTAGATGGATAATAAGTAGTTTAAGTTGTCTTTTAAGTTTCAAAGTCTAGTTCAGCTTATTTAGTTCTCTAGCTTATTTGAAGTTTGTGTTTCTTTGCTTATTTCCTGAGTTTGCTTACTTAATGATCAATTTCAGTAGCATAAAAGTAGTTTATTTTTCTTAAAGACTTAGTTTCTTTCATTTATAGATAAAGCATATCCTAAGCTCTTTAAACTTCTTATCTTATTTCATTTTGATCCTAGTTTTGAGATTTTCTATAGCTTATTTTCTAAAGACCAATGTAAAAGAGCCCTACCTTTTCTGTAACAGCTTAAAGATATGCTCATTGAGACTTATTTTGTGAGTTTTCAATGCCCAAGTAGCTTTTAATTAATTTTGTTTCCCTAGTTTTACCTACAACTTTGCTTACTTTGAGTTTTTCATTTAAGCACTTTTTTCAAAATTTCACCTTACTACGGGGCCTTAGTTGTTGTCGGGATTAGTTTCTCAGGGTAGAAATTGTAACTTTCGAATTTAATTATTATTCAGTAGTCCCTCCGTTAGTTTTGTTAATTCCCCGTTAGTTTCTTAGGTCTTGTTCGCATTAAGCCCTTAGTTAAGTTTTTAATTAGGTTATTAGATTTAATAATAATATAGGTTTAATTTTTAATTAGTTTTTTTATAATGAAACTTTATAAAAGAAAATAACATTTAGGACTCTAATTTTTTAAATAATTTTCTACACTTTCTCTTAATATAGTAAAATTTTAGTTTACATTTTTAGGGGTAAATTTTAGTCAATTTGCTTTATAATTTCGTTTCCGTATTTGTTTAATTGTTAATTTTAAATCTTTCCAAATCAAATATCTTTGCTTTATTCAAATCAGGATCCGAACTTAAAACGTGGTCTCAATTTCACTAGTCATTGGGGATAACGACTCGGGTAAGCATACTTGCCCGGTTAAACAAACTAATATTATAAAATTGAAATTATTTTTGTAAGTTATAACTCTTTACATTTGGTTAAAGGAGAATAGTAGGAATTTACTTAAGTATTATTTTTTATATATATTTTATAGGACGAAGACTAGCAATCAGTTTTTGCGCCGTTGCCTGGGACTAGTGTCTACGATTACTACTTTTTTGTTTGTCGATTGGTTTTGAAGATCCCTTTCGTCCTCAGTAAAGTTTCAATCTACGTTTTTAAAATTAAAATTAAAAAAAAAAAATCAAAAAATATAAAAAGTAAAAAATATTTTCATTTTCTTTTTAATATAAGTAAAAGATAAAAAAAATAGAAAAATCAAAAACATAAAAATTGTCCTTTAAAAAGAAATAAAATAAACAAAGTTGGTAATCGAACACCAACAAATAATATCTTCTATTGAGATATTATCATTTCAATTTCCGGTGAACTTGCAATTGTTCCCAAATCGTAACCAAAGATTTAACACTTGCTTTTTGTCACTACCAGTACTGGCTCACCTTGGAACAAGCAATTTCAAGAGCTCCCGTGAAGTATTGATTATTTGTTTAAGACTCTTTCGTATAACCGTTAAAATTATTGAGAAAAAAAAAAATTTAGTGTAAAGTTTTGCCTTTTGTAATTTTTAGTTTTCCTTTTTATGCGCACTCGCTCGCAATCTCGAAGACGTCGTCAACAACAAACTCTTCCGGTTGTTGAAAATTTTGATTAGAAAGATCATTGTTGAATAAAACGTTGTTCCAATGGCCGACAATCGAGACATGGCCCAAAATGTACAAGCAACCTATTTGAAGGATGAAAGATGCTAAATTGTTCCACCGATCAATGCTAAGCAATTTCGAGCTTAAACAACTTTAAATCAATCTTGTGCCAAAGCAATAAGTTTACTGTAGACAAGATCCCCACACTCAACCTTCGTTTTTTTTAATAAGTCACTTCAACGTTTAGACAACTAGAATTCCGAACACTTCGATAAAAGCTTTTGCTTTTTTTCTTTTTCCTAGACGGATGAAGAAGCCCAAGATGTTAGACAGGAACCACCAAGATCAATTCTCAATGGACACTTGTTTCAAAATTCCATAAACAATACTTTCTCCACCTCCAAAAACCACTTACTAGTCGAATGAATCATTACTTTTTATTCAAAAAAACCAAACGAAGCCTTTAATGAAGCATGGGAACGTTTTAAAGGACTCCTTCGTCAATGTCCTCACCATGGCTTTTCGGAACTCCACCAACTCGATACTTTTTACAATTCATTTGAAATTCAAACGTCAAGATGCCTTTAGATTCTGCAGTCCAGTTGGCATTTTCTTTAAGACAAGATCCTCAAGAAGGTTTTAGCAAACTTGAAAGCAAGTCAAAAGTTCGTTACTCCAGAAGTCGTGCTAATGATTCAAGAGTGAGTACGGATGCTCCTCTTTCTAATTCTTCATCTTCTAATAATTCTTTCGATATGCAACAAATAGCCGCTTCTCTCGAGGATAAGATGACTATCAAGATGAACCAAATGATGAATCAAATGAAAGCTTTAGTTGTTACTACTCCTGCACCCGTCAAAGCAGTTGAGGAAGTATGTGTCACTTGTGGATCGAATCACCATTTTAACCTTTGTCCGTTAACTCGAAGTGGAAACGATTTTCCCGTTTTTCAAGACAATATCCAACAATTTCAACAAACCGCAGCCATTGGTAATTTTCTCCAAAGAAACCAACCTTCCAATTTGGCAAGTCAAATGAGACCACCGGGTTTCAATCAACCAAATGTCCAAACCAACCAAAACCGTTATCAAGGGACCAATTCTAATTTCAACCAAAACCGTGGAGGAAACTTTAATCAAAACCGTCAAAACAACCAAAATCAAGTTTATCAAGCTCCACCATATCAACCACCAATCAATCAAGTTTTACCTTACCAACCTCCAACAAATAGTGTTTTGAAAACGGATTTTGAAAGCTACGTCAAAGCAAACGATGCAGTATTAAAGAATGTGCAAAATCAAAATCAAGGTTTGCAAAATCAAATGGCAAATGTTACAAGTTTGTTAACAAGCCTTTGCACCAAGTTTGATGATTTAGGCAATTCCAACCAAGCTTCAAATTCAAGTTCTTTAACAAAAAATCGACTACTAAAAAAGGAATGAGTTCACAACAAAAGAGAAAATTTTTCAAAGATGCAAAACACTACTATTGGGATGACCCTTACTTGTTTAAGATTTGCGCGGACCAAGTCATTAGACGATGTGTTTTTGGCAAAGAGGCTCATGAGATTCTCATGGCTTGTCATAGTGGACCCACGGGA